>BOPM01000738.1:134168-145422 GCA_022179025.1 Porites australiensis
TGGAAACCGGTGTGGATCCGCGCCTGGAAGGATTGCACAGCGCTTCGACGACTTGTTATCACCGAAGAAGAGAAAGCGAGGGTCTTCAGGGGCACCCAACGGCAATTTTCGGGAAAATATCTGTTCGGAAGACGATTTGAGATCTAGAATTTTCGGAGCATTTGTTGTAAAATTTCTTGCTTGCCTGCCTCTCCTAGGATTTTCGAGCATCTACAAAATGGTATAATTACCCATTTTTAACGTATTTTGACCTTAAAAGAGGCCACCTAGAATTTTCGGGAACCTTTTCCTGGCTGAAATTTTCGAGAAGGTAAGTTTTTATCCCTATAATTCTCGGATCACTAGACTTTCAGCTAGGAAATCCGAACAGATGAAAAGTTTTTAGGGGATAAAAATATGCCTATATCTACCGTTTAAATACTAAAATACGTTCAACAATGCTATGTTAAGTGGTTTTGAACTATATCCTCGTTGGGTGCCCCTGGGTCTTCGAAGAGTGCCACTCTGCTCCTTTCTCTGGACACGCCGGCCGCGATAATACTTTTGCACCCTGTGAAGGTTGTTCCCAAGGTGTGGTGGTTGGTCGGAATTAATTTAATAGAAGCCCCTACTATGTCTCCAAACGGCAACAGATTTCTTCTGTCCCGTAGGTGCAAGATCACGAGGCCTCTGTATAAATTGTGTGACAGCCTTTCGTGTGTCAAGTAGCGCTGCGGGGTTAAGAGGCCTCAAATGTCATGCATACTATGAATTCAACACCGCAAAACGCAGTTTTATTCATGTTTGTCTTTTGATTGCTTTGTTTAGTATTCTTGTTTTTGGCTGTTTGGAATCAGACGATCGCAGCTGCCGGCGATTGCGGCATTTCTCGCTGGTAAACAGTTCTATTAAATAAAATTGAAGCTTTGCAAACAATGAAGTGTTGTCAGTTGTGTTGTACAGAGAAGCGATGTTATGCGGTTGTAAATTTCAGTTTCGTCATGTTTTGAGCCAACGTTTACTGCGCAATAAACCCGGCGAAACGGTGTCAGACGATATAATTCTAACATGCATCTACACCTTTCAGCCGTAAATTCGTGATTGACAATCCCGACTTCTCCCCAGTCTGAAATAACTTAGGCAAAGTCGAGGCGATCAGTGTTTTGGGGGATGCCCAAAACGCTAGGGATATGGGAATGGGGATGCCCAAAACGCTGTGACAGCGGAAATGTTATTTTCTGTATTTGCTGAGAAACTGGCACTATCGCTCCCATGAACCTTTTCAACCTCAGCGTGACAAAGCACAAATTGGTCATGCGCAGTTCTCTCCTTGTTCGCCATTGCCGTGAGAGAGTTCCAAGTTTCAAACAAAATGCCGGATTATTTAGGAAAAGATCAAAGGAAAATTAAAGACGACGAGAAAAAAGACGATAAGCCAATCCAAGGTGCGAGTGATACTTTGAATCATACCAAATCACGACGGGACCTATTAGTAACACGACTGACATATTTCTCAGTACGATTGCACATGGAAACCAGGATTCAGATCTTTGATTAAAAATTTTATTGTCATTTTTGCCTCTTCTAGCTCTTGATGAAGGAGATATCGAAATCCTAAAGACATACGTAAGTACATCAAAATGTATCGCTTTTATGCAAAGTGTAACAGGATTTTATATTTGTGCATGGCTTGATATGTTATGTTTTATCACAGGCTGTATTCAGGAAATTTGTTTGGGTTCAGTTTCAATATCCTTGGCTTGAATTTTATTTTTTTTGGTTCCGAGGTATAGTAATGTATGATAATCAATTTGAAACAAAGGAAAGTAAAATTTAAAGCGTGGATAAAACTAAACCACAACATGTGCACAGACATAAGCTTATCGTTATATGCTTGTCAATAATATTATAGTTTGTCACTTCTGACTATTACTGAAGATTACTTGTATATCTCACTTTAGCACAGTTTCTTAAGTTAATGCATAGTAGGATGTTGCATACTGTTGAAAACTTGTAATCCCTACCTAAACTGTCATGCCAGGTGTATATAATCTATAGAAATCAATATCAGAAAATATAAATAAGCCAAAGTTTGAACATTTTTTCGTAAAATGGCTTTTTTTAGAAAACATAATGGTTTCAGCAACCTCTCGCTTCATGTTGTATTTTTTCGTGTGTTTGTTGTTATTTTTCGTGAGTGACACTGACACTGACCTGGTTTTGTGATAGACTGTTACGAACGTACGGCTATTTTGAGAAAGGTTGTCAGAAAAAATGTGCACACAACAATCCCGAAAGGTAACATGGGATATGATCAATACACTGTTCCTGGCACTGCAACCGTCAAATCTTCTATTGTTGCTTTCTTTTAGAATTCGCAAACACACGTCTATGGCCTCTCGTGCCATTCTTTCAAATTTCTTTGAAGAACACCGAACTCAAAATAACCCACAATACTTTGCGGGATTGTCGCGTACACTTTCTCCGACAACCTTTCTTGAAATAGCTGTATATTGCTTGCTGGAAATGTTGTTGTCTGAAGATGATCTACATCATCATGAGTGGGCTAAATGGGTGACAAATTATGAAACTGCTGCAAATAATTATTGTTACCTTAAGATGAGCTACGTCATTATGAGTGAGTTAAATGAGTGAAAAATTATGAAAGAATGAATGAAATGTTGTGGGTGAGAGGACAATGAACATACCCTCTTTACATTTCAAATATCAACATGTTAATTAACAGTATGCTTGAATGTCAGCATACAAGGGCGCCACTGCTAGCCGCTATCTGCCCACTTATGAGCTTACTGTAACCCACCTAGCCCATGATATGAGTGATGTGTGTGAAAGGTAGACCACACCACCCGGGAAACTTCCCCTCCTCTTTTTGATTGGTAGTTGCCATTGGGTTGTTTTACATCCTTTTTGATCCGACTAATGATAGAAGGATGAAGGAGACGTACAAGGCCAATGGCCTCAGGTCACCGCCCAATGACTAGATCATTTGAACTGAGACAAGATCTTAAATCACAGCCAGCAAGATCTTATGAGTTTTTTTTAAGACCCTGGTTGGTTGTTCGGATAGAGTTTGAACCCACAACCTCCCCCACGGCAGACTAGCACTCTATCAACTGAGCTAACCAGGCGGTGGATATTGTAAATAACAGTATGAGTATTAATGATAATTTTATGAACTGACTAAGCCCCTTTTCTGTCTACTGATTAAGAGGGTTTTTTAAAACTGTTTAATACTGACTCGAGGTGCAATAGCTGTTGCAAAATACTGTATATACTGTATCTAGTGCTGTTCACCAACCCTGAGGGGTGTAGTTGTTTTAGTATTCACCCAATCTGTTGGATAAAAATGATAAAAAGTAACTTTTTGTAACATAAAAATGTCTCTTAGTAGAAAGTCTATTTACAACGTACAAACATTTCAGGGATTTTGTCAAGTGCATTTTTAATTTTTTGTTGCAAATTCAGCATTCTACCTATAATGTACCAATAAACAACAACAAACCAAAGTTTGTCGCTTTCTTGGTATTTGTTTTTTTGACTGCTTCATTTATTGCTCAAATTTCGTCTTTCGAAAATGCCTCAAAACAAGACACCATCTTGGCTCCAGTTGCATAACAGTGAATAGCCAAGGATATTGCAAGTTACAGGAGCCAATCAAAACGCACAAAAATTGCTATTCACTGATTTGGTAAATACTAAAATAAATTTATTGTTTGTTAACTCTGTTGTAGTATGATTGTGGTTGAAATTGGGCAAGTAACTCAGTGCAGGTTTAAAATGGTCTCCTGGAACTACTTTTCATCCTTACCATTAATCTAAACTGAAGTAACATGTGTATTTGTTTTCTTTTAAAAAAACCATTATACTAGAGTACACAGGGTTGTCATTAAGAGCCAGGGGCCGGGGATTTTCTCCGGCTACTAAGAGAGTGGCCCCCGGCTACTTTTATTGGAAAATAGAACCAAAAGAAATCCCTAGCCGTTTGATTCCCCGCCTACTTGTTGCCGGTATTTACCCGGCAACTTGAAATCTTAGTGACAACCCTGGTACAGGTGGAGCCCAAACCTTTGTGACACTTACCTGTCATTTGTAAATGAGGCCTTTTTTTCCCCCAAAGCAATGAAGCTTTCCTCTTTGATAATGGTAAGCATTATTAGTGTAATTGTATGATGCCCTTTTTAAGCTGACTGATAAATAAGCGTAGATCACAATGTCTGTGTTTGGTTGAGCATTCTTGAGTATCTTTTTATTTCTTAAAACCATTTGTGTCCGTTTAGGGTTTGTGCTACTTTTTTGCATTAATTTATTTTTCCTTATTAATTATCTTTCCCTTCAACAGTCTTCATTATTTTACAGTTTCTTCATTGTAATGTAACAACATGACCATTATCATGGAGGCACGTGACACAAAAATTGGCATGAAGGCGACTTCATTTGCTCAATAGAGATCGCTGTTTCATAGGGGTCAAATGTATTGTTATTGCAGGGAGCAAATTCTGGGAATGTGATAAGTAACTGCTTACTAGAGGGTGATTGCTTAACGGATGGCTGCAAATTTGAGGTTTGACTGTTAGTAATTGTTCATTGTTTTTATTCGTTAACAGGTCAAGAAGATTATGACAGGCTGAGACCCCTTTCTTACCCTCAGACAGACGTATTTCTTGTGTGTTTTTCTGTAGTTTCGCCAGCTTCATTTGAAAATGTTAAAGAAAAGGTAACGGCCTGATCTGCCAACCCTAGTCTTTTGAAACTGTGATTAACTTGTAACATCTTTAAGGCAACGATGTTTAATATGCATTGTCAAAAAGTCACAATATTGACTTCAACAAATTAATGTTGTGACTGCTTAGCTGGGCTCCCATGCCATTCTAGAAATCAATTTATTGGCCATGAGTCATGTGTCAGGCAACCTCCAGCGCAGACGTAGGGGAAGAGGGCAGATTGAGGTATTTGAAAAGATGCGTACGGGTTCTCCACTTCTCTCTTCCCGCCATTTTTCACTTGTTCGTTATTTCACAGCTTGCTCGCTTGAACAACTTGTCCGCACTGACTGAGAACCTGACACACTGAGGTTACATTTTGCAGGGACACCAGTCGTGGGATCACCAAATTTCTGCTGTTTTCTTAGGCTACCACTACTTTGGCTCTGTGTGTTATATGCAGGGTTCGCACATCCCTTGAAAGTCCTTGGAAGTTGTTAAATTTTAAAATTGTAATTCAAGGCTTTGAAAGTCCTTGAAAATTGCCAGCGGTTCTTGAAAGTCCTTGAATTTCAATGCTAACTTTATAGTTTAAGTAGAACTTCAAAGTGAAAGAAGCAAACACAGAAAGACCTTCAGGATGAAATTACCTCATGTTGTAGAAGAGCTAAAAAAGGCATAGACTCAAGGTTCATTTTTGCACTGAATTGAGAAATGTCCTTGAAAAGTCCTTGAATTTTTTGTTCAAAACCTTTAAATGTATTTGCGTTCGACAGACACTAGTAGCAAGTTTTCTTCCATTTCAGTGGGTTCCAGAAATAACCCATCACTGTCCGAAGACACCGTTTTTACTTGTTGGTACCCAAGTCGACTTGCGTGATGATGCTTCAACAATAGAGAAGCTAGCCAAGAACAAGCAAAAACCCATCACTGTTGAATCTGCAGAAAAGCAAGCACGAGAGCTGAGAGCTGTCAAATATGTAGAATGCTCTGCGTTAACACAAAAGGGCCTGAAAAATGTCTTTGATGAAGCAATCTTAGCAGCACTCGAACCTCCAGAGCATTCGAAGAAAAAGAAATGTACATTGCTTTGAACAATGGACTGGTACATGTAAATTGATGTGGAAAATGACACTCACAATGTTGATTTGGGACAAGATTCTGTTTGTCCACACACCTAGCTATACAACGAATGCTGTGTGGAGCTGGAGTGGATTAATACATAGGTGTTCTAAACAGAAGCTGTGTAGATGTACCATTCTCTAAAGAAAGAGTTGTAAAAAAAAAAATGTCTGAATGTTTAAAGTGAGAGCCAAAGACTATGATTTATTTGTTTTGACTTTTAAGGCACTAGCAGAGGTTCTTGCTTGTCAACTGAAACTCTCTTTCTTTGATTCTGCTCTGCTGTTTTAATATTATGATATATATCTATCGTCACTTGTAGAAGCATAATAATCTCTTGATAAATTGAAAGCTGTGGCATTAGGCATGTATGGGTATTTATTGTGACAAACAAGAGTGTTTCAGAATCAAGGCAAAACTAGTAGGTGATGATAAATTGAACTGGTACCTCTGTGTAACCCAACTTGCCAGTTACCTGACCAAATCCTTCAGTTGCTTGATCCAAGCAAGGTAGCTAATCAAAAGTGCTGAATATTGCTCTGGAATTTAATTGGCTTCTATTGGTATTGTATATTATTTTGCTAACTTTTCATGTAGCAATGGGTAGCTGCATGATATGCGATTTTGTGTTTTGTTGGCAGTGGATTTATAAAAATATAAGTTATTGCATCAATCATTCTAGTATCAGTCAATAACCATTCATGACCTTCTGTTGACTTGTAGGGAAGGCCTGAGCTGCTATAAGCTTTTCTTTCTCCTTTAGTGATTGTCAAATTCTGTAATAATGTACCTATTATTAGTAAGTTTGCAGAAGGAGTGGGATTGTAAGGTTCAATCGTATTCACACTGTACTGGAAAGCTTTCATGTTGTCTCATTTGCTTTTTTGTGTTCACACATGAAATGCTATTTTTTAGCTGCTGCGTGGCAGTGTTAATCAAACTGAAAAACTTTGTACCATGTTGGAAGTTTTAGGCTTTTATTTTATGTTGTTGTTCACATTTTACCATATCAGTTTCTGTGCTGGCACAAAAATCCTTGTGGTATAATGTGAACAGTGCATGAATGATGAATATTATCTAGAAGGAAACAAAAGCAAGATTTGGTGCAAATTCACATTTCTGAGAGTTTATGAGGACTCATTGAAGAGATGGACATGAGGTAATTTTTTTTCTAGAAAACTTAAAGTAATATTATTGGATGGCCTTAAATTCTTGATGTGTTGAGATGTTGAAATTGATAATTTTCCTTCATGTAAAAAAGTATCAGTTTAAAGCTATTGGCTGCATCTCGCTGTCCTCTTTTTTTGACCCTTTAAGTGCCAATATCCATGTTCAAATTCTTTAAACTGTTCTCAATACATTTCCTAAAGAGTGTTTAGAGAATTTAATAAAAGATCTCTGCAATTTCCCTTTGTTAATCACTTTGATAATTCTCACAACTATTTCTCTTGAAAATGTATTTTAATTGCTAGGAGAAAATTGATGTTGGTCAAACTTGAGATTTAAGGGTTAAGCTCTGGCAATTTAGTGGAAATCTTGTAGTGCATCCATTGCAGTCAATGGCTTGACTATTTATGTTATTGAAGATTATTGTGTTGAATTCTGAAATGACCAGTTGTGTGCTTACTAACAATACTTTTTACAACTAGATACATTCAAAATGGTACAGAAATATTAAATGTGAACAGCAACTTTAAAAAATTAAAGGAACCTGGTGTTGATAAATACCAATTTTTGTAGATGTTTGTGCAATAGGGCAGTTGCAGACCTGAGTTGCATGATGATGTCATTTGACAATAATACCCAGAATCCCTCAGTCTGATGTGTTCTTGTACATATAAGTGTTGTTTCTTAAACCTTGGCATGGATGAGAATTTTAAATAATATAGGGAAACAAAATGATTTCTGGTCACTGTAGTCAAAGGTATAGGAACAACATGTTGCGAATTCTTGAGATCAATAAACTAATTGCAAATGCATTTTTTGTGGCTAGTGTATTTAACGACAGTTTAAAAATTTCAAAATTTATAATGATTTGTATGGAAAGCCACTCAAGCGTGCCTGGGTGGCAAGAGTTTTTTCTCATACAAATCCTTCTAATTTTTAGCGGCCGTTGCAATTGCTACTTTGATATATACGGCTGAAAATTTACTGGCTACCAAAATTTGATATGCTCTTTCAGCTCCTGCCAACAAACTTTTCCAAAAGCGAACTATTTTCGTGTTTACAGAAAGTTGATCACGTGACCAATTATTGCAAAAAAAAAAAAAAATTGTAGGAATGGGAAGTTTGGGTGAGGAGTACCTCTGAGACCTTAAAACTTTGACTTTTGCTACCATGTTTAACCCTTCAAATACAACTTCTCCACACTAGTGTCTATAATTAGTTAAGGGAAATTGATATAAGATGAATGTATTTCTCCTTTGTTCATCATTTCGTTTATTCTCCTAACCTCTTCGTTTGATGATGTATTGATATAGTTAGGAGAAAATTCATGTTGGTCGCTCTTGAGACTTGAGACATCATAGTTAAGACACCAGACCATTTTTTATGACCGTTATTTCTTTCATTTTGAAGAGGGGTTTTTTAACCATCTGGCACATTTCTAACAAAATTGTTTGTGCAACACACGGCCAACCTTCAACCCCTCAAACTGCGTTAGAGTCAAGACCTCCCAAACCATACCCTGTTCAACGGCACATCCTTGTTCAGGACCAGATGAGGGAGTGTCTCTGCCCCTCTTACAGTAGTATGGCTTATGAACTGAAGTGGAACCTAAAGCTGTCCTCATAAGAGCTCCACTCGTAGGTCTCCATCAGCTTGCCCTCCAGGGCCAGGTTGTTTAAACGTTTGGTTGCGCTATTAAACGGATAAATCACTATCCAGTGGATAAGTATATTTAAGCAATAGACCACACTTTCTATCGGTTTACCGGCGCGATAACCCACGCGGGATGTTGGGAGAGCACAGGCGAGTGATTTACAAGCTTTTCGAGTGTTCTCCCAACATCCCAAGTGAGTTATCACGCCGGAAAACCCATAGAAAGTGTGGTCTATTGCTTTTATAAAATAACTCTAAGTTTTCTATGAGTTTACCAGCACAATAAACCATAGGTTTTTAACCAATCAGAACGCTCGTACTATCTTAGTTATTTTAAAAATAATTATAATGGAGTATTTATATAGCGCAACATATCCTAGAGGCTCATGGCGCTTTACAATACTAAAAATACAAAGATTAAAAATTAAAAACTCACCATTACAGTTTCTCTGACAACGATAATGCGGATAAGTATAAAAATGTTTCTTTAGTTTACAATATTTAAAAAATAAAAAACTTAAACAATCGCTAAAAGATATAAATTATAACTAATAAAAAGCTTCTTTGAAAAGAAATGTTTTCAATCATTTTTAAACATTTAGGGATTGGATTAATCTTCAGTGCTGTTAGGTAATGCTCTCCAAAGTCTGGGAGCGGCCAGGCGGAAAGACCTCTCTCCATAAGAATTCAGATTAGACTTTTGCATGACAAGGAGATTGTTTGAAGAGGATCTTCGTTGCCTTGTTGGGGAAAAGCGCTCAGGAAGATCAACAATGTATTTCGAAGCGATGTCATTCATTGCTTTACACCTAAGAAGTAGTATTTTGTACGCAATTCGTTGTTTGATTGGTAGCCAGTGTAATTGACGGAGGACTGGTGTTATAAGTTCTGTTCGAGTTCTCGGGACACCAGGCGAGCAGAGCAGTTTTGAACATACTGTAGTCTATCGAGAACCGATTGTGGTAACCCTTCCCTGCTAGCAGAGGTCTCTCACGACGAGGCAAAACTGAGAGAAAGGAGTCTCTCCTTTCTCTCATTTTTGCCTCGTCGTGAGAGACCTCTGCTAGCAGGGAATGGTAACCCTAGCTTACAGACGTGAATTGCAAAAATCCAGCAAGTGAAAATCAAACGTTACACCTATACTAGGAAACCAATTGTGCTATCCACTGGATAGACATTTGCCCAGCGGATGGCGTTATTCTCCATTTTAACAACTGACTGGGTCAGTAGACTAGCAGTGAGGTGCTGTGGTCTGAAAGGAATGGGAGGCGCAGGCTATCTGTCTTTCTTTGTTATTGGTTCTAATTCTAAGAAGGTCTTCCTTATAATTACTGAACATGCTTTGAGTAGAGTCTTGGAGATAATCACAAAAAAACCACCGAATTTCCTGTATGAATTCAGTCATGAATAAAGGTCAATAAATAGTGCCATTTCAAAAGGTTGAGTTTGATCGTCCGGGTGAACGTAGTCCCGAATAGGACTGTTGTTGTTGACAGTGACTGACGTTTCGACAACCTGTGCGGTAGTCATCTTCAGAGTCAAAGTGAGTTGTATCACGTCAGTTGATGGTATTATACTCCGCTTATTGATCTGATTGGTCATTTATGTCTCGATGTTATTTCACAAATAGTGCCATGTTAAAGGACTTGAGAGTGACGCTGGCCCTGTCAGCCATAACGTGGCCTAGCCAGTGAAAAGATTAAGATAGCGCAACCCTGAGGGAGGTGGGGTGGGGCTAATCCGCATTACAAGCCGCAGGCTCGATTTTCGGGGGATTGCGACGTTCAGCGTCGCAATCTTCGCATATTTCTGAAGGGCGAGGCGCCAAGTCTATTGTTTTGAACCAAGGGTTATATTACATCAAGAGACCCTGAGCCTATCTTAAAGCTGTCAACAATGTTCGTTTTATTGAGCAATCTTTCATCTTCGAAACTTAATCCAGTTTATCTTAAGTGGACACCCAACCTAGTTGCTATTCACGTGCACTGTCGAAAGCATAATAGCTGTGGTCACACTACAGACTTTTACCTAGGTAAACCCTTTTTACCTAGGGCAAATTCATCAAAAATCTACCTAGGTAAATTCATCTCGGGTTTTGTTTTACCTAGGTAAAAATTCTGGGAGGGTCACACTACTGATATCGGCTCCCAATATTTTCCCGCCCGTTAAATTTTTTGGAGCGTAAATTCAAGAAGGCAAAATGCGCAGGGATCTAGCTGATCAAAGAGACGTTTTTTTCTTTTATCTCGGTGTTATTTCTTACGCTAATTCAACGTGCAAGGTGAAGAAAGGCGAAGACGTAGACGACTTGTGCTCCCAAAATTTCTTTCACAGCTTGATCTATGTCCGGTTCTGTCATCAAGACCTTCGCCGACGAGCGTCTATTGGCTAGCAACCTCGGTATTTCATTTTTCCCTAGCTATTGCTTTGGGGTAGCTGTCAAGGGAAACTCTATTGTTTTCGAGACATATCCAAGACCCAGACGATAAAATTTCCCCGAGGTAAGTTACCTAGGGAAAAATCGGTCACACTTAAAAAATCAAGTTTCCCTAGGTAAACTGTCAACAAGTCGTGTTTACCTAGGTAAAAAGTCTGTAGTGTGACCACAGCTA
>BOPM01000738.1:153372-183923 GCA_022179025.1 Porites australiensis
TTTTAAATAATAAAGGTCTCTCTTACCTTATATCGGCGAACACAGTTTCTGTCCTTCGGACATAATGCGAAATAACATCCAGAACTCTTCACGTTGAACTTTTGAAACCATTTCGGCGACAATATGTAACTTACCAGGTAACGTACCGAATAATTATTACTTTGGAGGGTTCGAATTCGACCTTCATAAAGCGCTAGATTTTGCCTTTCGCTTAAGAAACGAAAAAAATATTTCTTTTTTTTCCAAGACTTGCACCAAGACCCTTTTTTAACACCAACCATGAATTTAAGTATTTTCATTAAGTGATTTTGACGAGAACCATAGCTGAGTTAAAATATCTCGCCCCGATGGTATAAATTCGGCGCGCAGAAGACAAGCTCTGATATTTGACGCAAATTTGTGTCCTGTCCTAAAATGAGTTTATTGACAGATGAACTGACAGAAAGCGATTAATGTGAACACCTGAGGTGCGCAAGGAAATGTGTCAAGACTAACGCCTTGTAGTTACTTGAGTCCAGTTTGTGGGTATCTCCATGGAAATTAAGGATCCCTGGTGCGTGCACGAAAATCGACCTTGCGGCTCGTAATGACAACTACTCCACTTCATCAAAAGGAGGATCGAAGTAGTATCTCTCCCGTCAGAGGTTAAGGAATTACGTTCCATACCTTTACTCCAGTTTGAGTATTCCTACGTATTATTCCTATTATTCCTTATTGCTACTGTCCGTAGGAATAACGACCCCTTTTATCATAACACCCTTGCAATGAAAGCGATTAAAATTAAGACGATAAAAATCATTCAAAGCAAAATAATTCATTATCTTTTCAGTATTTTCTCGCTGTGTACACCCGTTCCGTTTGCAAGGAACCTACAAACACCAACAAACATTTCCGAGAATTCATAATCTTCCGCATTTAAAATTCTACGCAAACGGTCCTATGAATTTCGAAACATCCGTCTTAAGGGAACCCCCTTTTCCTGAAGTACTCTCGCGTGATTGGACAAATTAAACGACCACAAAGAGTGACATAATTTTGAGCCTCCACGACCCATATATACCTAACCATATTTACAACATCTACAAACCTATGAGCTACAGAATCTTTAGTGAGTGTAGCAATCCGACCACCAAGCAGTCATCTACTAGTCGCTGCATCAGTTAACTTTACTAAGCTAAATTGAGCCCTGCTAACAAGAGAGCGACAAGCAAGACTACGGGCAAGCCGCCACGAGGATTGCGACTGCTCGCAACCCGTCAAACGCATACGTAGGGTTAGTGTGTTCTTCTGAATGTTTTCACGGTTGATTTTTTCATGTTCATGCTATTAATCACTGTCGATCATTCTAATGAGTTTTTTTCTATCTGATAGATATTCAGAGTTACTTAATTTCATATTCATTACCTTTGTTGAGAAATATTTCCTCCTTTTTAAAGTTTGGCTTATCATAAGTCACCGCTTTATGCTGGGCTTTTATACTTGAGAAAGCAAAGATTGGCGGATTCATGTATAATGTTCCTGGATCTATGATATTTTGGTTCGGATTTTTGAAGCTTTACTTAAGCAATATACCACACTTTCTATGGGTTTACCGGCGTGATAACCCACGCGGGATGTTGGGAGAACACGAGAAAGCCTTGTAAATCATGAGGCGAAGGTAAGTGATTTACAAGCTTTTCTCGTGTTCTCCCAACATCCCAAGTGGGTTATCACGCCGGTAAACCCATAGAAAGTGTGGTCTATTGCTTTTATAATTTAAAATAACTACAAGTTTTCTATGGGTTTACCGGCGTGATAACCCACGCGGGATAATGGGAGAACACGAGAAAAGCTTGTAAATCATGAGGCGAAGGTGAGTGATTTACAAGCTTTTCTCGTGTTCTCCCAACATCCCAAGTGGGTTATCACGCCGGTAAAACCATAGAAAGTGTGGTCTATTGCTTTTATAATTTCAAATAACTACAAGTTTTCTATGGGTTTATAACCCATATGGGTGATAACCCACGCGGGATGCTGCGAGAACACGAGAAAAGCTTGTAAATCATGAGGCGAAGGTGAGTGATTTACAAGCTTTTCTCGTGTTCTCCCAACATCCCAAGTGGGTTGTCACTCCGGTAAACCCATAGAAAGTGTGGTCTATTGCTTTAATAATTTAAAATAACTATAAGTTTTCTATGAGTTTACCGGCACAATAAAACCATAGGTTTTTAACCAATCAGAATGCGCGTGCTATCTTAGTTATTTTAGAACAAGATATAGATCAATGCAGGACACAATCTATGTGAAGTGCTAGGTAGCGAATTATGTTTGGTTTAATTTGATGGTCCCCAACAGGCTTTTCGGGATCCGGGATTTCCCTTGTTTGAAGCTCGGGACTTGGGATTTTAAAGCAAAATTGGGGCGAAATTCGGGATTGAAAGTATGCGCGGGAGATGGGATGCCAAAAATAAACCTCGGGATTACGGGATCCGTGGGTTCGTAGGTCGGGATTACGGGATCAAAGTAACAAAAAATAAACAGCTGCGTAAGCTTGAATAAAAACCAGAACAGAAAAGCCAATATTGCTGTCAATTAATTACACTAGCCCAAGAGCCACTATGGCTCTTGACTAGCCCTATGTAATTTGCGTCGGAAAGTCAGCTCGTGCCGAATAGGATAATGTCCGGGATACTTGAAACGGCGATTTTTTTTCAGTCTTCCATCTACAAGCAGACAGCGTTTTCGGAGACTAAAAACTCCGCAGATTTTCGAAAATGGTACCCAGAGTGAAGTCGTTTGAAAACGCCAGCTTATGGCTTTAGAGCGCAAGGACGAAATCGGTGGTTTGTGATTACAATGCAATCTCGTTCTCACAGTCCGTGCTACCCTTGTCCAGGATAACGAGGACTCTGGGAACGAGACTAAACACGAAGATGTCACAGGGACGCCCAACGATTGTTTCCTCCTAATCAAATACATTGAAAAAACATTTTTAGGCTATCCAGAGTACATTTAGATCTCTAGAAATGCATTCTAAGCGGCGCTTTAAAATTGGTATATGTTCAGTCCTCCTAGTGGAACTTGAGTCTTTTCGAAATCACAAGGGCTATAATGTTGTTCTCCCGAAAATTTTAGATACAATTGACGTTTTACGAAAGTGAGAATTTTTCTTATTTTTCTTATTCATCACATTTTTGAAACGACAATTTTAGGCTTACTTTTTCAACGAAAATTAGCCTTACATGGGAAGTAAAATGTGAAAAATTAAACGTCGGAAAATCGTAGGGAATTGTTTAGGTAAGCTTCAAATATTTCCCTTAAGGAAAGGAACGCTCAAGTAGAAATTTTTAGCCGTTCTCAAGAAATAGAACATTCTAGGCAATTTAATAGGCAGAAAATATTCCTTAGGTGCCCCTTACGGCACACAGAGGGAACGAATCGGACGCCGTAAAGATAATCGTCATGAACAGTCTTGTAAAATTGGCTATCTCAGTTGGCAAGGTTAAAACATTTCTAGGACAGAGCAAATTTCGGCAGCAATAATCAGGGAGAGTTCCTAAAATATTTAAGCAACCTATAAACTTTGCCGTGGAATCCAGACTTAATTCGACAATACAAAGATTTGGAATCCACTTTTACGGCAAAAACCTTAATGTCATGTTGCACCACGTGACCAATGTTTTCTTTTCTTGTCGATTGTTTTCACTAGTTATTACATGTCCACAAAAACATTTAGAAGTTTCGCACCAGTTTCATCTATAAGAGGGGGACATTAGGGGGTACCCAATACCGCAATACCGTAAGAAAAAATGGCAAATACCGAAATACCGCGTCGAAAATCGTCTAAATACCGATACCGTATATTTTAATCACATTTATAATCGGTTGCGCATACTTATGGTTACCTCCATCTAGCGCGTTTAATTATCTCAGGCATTTATGCACCAGATGTCCATGTTTTTTTTTTAATATTTTGGTAGTTCGCAATTTTTCGCAAATTTTCACTGAAAAGTAAACTACATTCGTTCAACCTTTTGGTATTTCGACCCAACAGCTAATTAACTCCAATAAAAATAACTCTTGAAAGCGCGAAAAACAAACCAACCAAAACCCTTTCCACGCACGTCTAGTGCGAGTTTTGATATAAAGTGAGTCTAGTCTAGCACGTCAGTCTCTCAGGGGTCAGATCACACGTCGCGCCATCCTCGGAGACCCAGGGGCAGATAGTGGGGACGAGGGAAAGTCTAAACGGGCGGAAAAATATATAATAAATAATAATAATGTTTATTTCTTATTTTGCGCAGTCTAGCATGCGATAAAGATATGATCGAATGCGCATTACAACACTAAAATCCTAAAGTAATAAATGGCTAATCCAAATAATGATAATAATAATAATAATTTACAATTTTCGGAAAACAATAAAAAGTAAAATATGAGTTAATAAAAGAACTAATAAAAAGCTAATTTAAAAAGATGTGTCTTTAGTAAAACTTTAAAAATGTTCAATGATTGACATTGTCTAATTTATATATGGAACGAAGAAAAGTAAAGAACGGCGAGAAGAGCCCCTGGGGACAATGTCTTACCAGACCAGTTCCAAACGGTCGCCGCCGTTTTGGCTTCTGATTGGTGCCAGAAAAACACAAGTTTTCTGGCACCAATCAGAAGCCAGAACGGCGGCGACCGTTTGGAACTGGTCTGGTAAAATTGTCCCAGGGGCTCTTCTCTCGCCGTTCTTTACTTTTCTTCGTTCCATATATATTTTTCCGCCCGTTTAGACTTTCCCTCGCCCCTTTATCTGCCCCTGGGTCTCCGAGGATGACGCCGCGCTGTTAAGAGGCAAACTTACCAAATTTTCGCTTTTAACTTTAAAAGGCGTTTTTCAATTCTCGAAACCCAACATCTAAACTTATTCTTGTTGCGATAATGTTCGCCTCCTTCGCCCTCTTCATACAAAATTGCCACACAGTCAATGATGACCACGCCGTCTTCAACCTCAGCGACCTCAGACATTGTGAGAAAACGTTTAAGACCTCGAATTACCGGCACAGGTACACAGATCGACAAGCCTGGTAAGGTAACTTGAGACGACTCATTATCATTGGATGCAACAACAATCACATTGTATATTATCGACCATTAACTGTCACAAAATGACCCACAAATGGTGTAATCATTTACCGTTATGTCTCAAGACTTCTAAATATTAACTTTTATTGACCTTTATTTTTACTGTGTTTTGTTTTGCGTATTGTATCAAAAGAAAAGCGCAAATAAACGGTACCGTAAGACCGTGAACAATCTTTTTTCACCGAATACCGTCAGCCAAAATGATGAAAAACCGCATACCGCAGAGCTAGATGATACCGCAATACCGCACGTTAAAATTAAAATTACCGAAATACCGCATGAAAAAAAGCCCAATACCGCAATACCGTAAACCCCCATGTCCCCCTCCTATAACAGTGAGTCTGCATAGTCTTCTCTGCTCATTTCCTATTTTGAGAAACTGTCAAATTGAATCTGACGATTGCCGTTTTCAATCTCTCCTGATAAACTACAGCCCGATAGAAATTCTGATGATTCGCTTCATTCCTTTCCTTTTCTCTCTTTATCATGTTAATTTCAGATTCCACGTTAAGTCAAAACAAAGAAAATCACTTCCGTGAAGGAGAAATCTACCCCTTAAAGAGAACTTCATTTAGCATTTCCTTTGAGGCGTGCAATATAAGTTAGGTTAACATTTACACACTGTACGCTTGATTGGAGATGTATTAATGAGGCAGAACGTTTCGTGCAGCACAAGTTCCTGTTATTAGATGCCTTGGTATTACTGTTCAGATCAGATCAGAGAATGCGTCAAGTGGTCGCTTACAACAGGTTAAAAACAATGAAAAATTAATCGTCAGGCCCAAAAAGTGGTCGCGGTCGCTTACAGGAGGTGGTCATACTGGAGCTTTCAACTGTAAGGTGTTTTGGATGGTCGCTTACGAGCCGGTGGTGGCTTGACTGTTAAAGTACACCATGAGGTAAGCTTGGAGCACATTTTGGATGGTTCCGGGAAGCACCAATAAAACAGCAAGTACTACAGGTACCACTGACTCTGATTTAAACACACTTCTGGAACATGATTATTTCTTTCAATATTGATTTAGACCACTCTGCGCACAAGGGTTTTTTTTTCTTGGTATAATAAAATAACATTGAATGGTAAAAAAAATTCCTGCAGAGACTTATTTTGGTGAAAAAATTTTTTGCAAATAGTGACGCTGAAAATAAGAGATTCAAACTCAGAATAAATTGCCCAAGTTCCTCCACTAAAATTAGATGGTCCGCCCCAATGCGGATGGAAGCGCATGATTTGCCAAACAGGAAATTGATTTAATTCATTGTCAATCAAATGATAGTCGGCCCACATACCGTGAGCAATACACAATAAATGATACCGCCAATCGTCGAAAACTGTGAGTAAAATCAGTGGATCAGGTCTTGTTGTGACATCATTCTGAGCAGAGAGATTCCTGCAGAGACTTATTTTGGTGAAAAAATTCTTGCAAATAGTGATGCTGAAAATGGTCCGTCCCTAATGCGGATCGAAGCGCATGATTTGGCGCTAAGCCCCCAATCAAGATATTGACTTCATTGTCAAATGACGTCGGCATGTACCGAGAACAGCACGCGATGAAAACTATACTCCCGCACACCGTCGAAGTCTAGAGTTGATCAGCTTTTGTTGTGATATTCTGAGGAGACCTACATTTTGAACCCTACATTTTGCATCGGCTGCCAGTACCGTTCCGTCCTATTTATATGGAGCTATTTGCGCTCGTGAAGGAAAACGTGTTTCCATCAAAACACTGGAGCTGTTAAAATCCGCTGTAAGTAAGTTTTTGGAAACTTAGAACTCGCCTACGTAACAAGCGTACGTTTCCGCGCGAGTTCGTCCGCTCCAACTTTCGCACTTGGAAACGATTGCTAAGCAGGCTAACTCAGAAATAGCAGTCAACACTCAACATAAACTACATGTTCTATTTATTTATTTAGTTTAGTTTAGTTTAATTTTATTTACGCACGGAGCTTTTCAAAGAAGCTCCCCGATTATTAAAATTTCAATCGGCGATTTTTACATTTTCATCCTAAAATAATACAGTTACGTGAATTTAGCTAATGTAAATGATGCTGTTTTTTCAAAATTTTAAATGAACTTTCTTAGATTCTCTGGTAGACTGTTCCATGGTGCTCCTCTGTATTTAATATCAGTGTTAACAACCTCAACAAAGAACTTGCTAGGGATAGAGATGCTGAGGTGCAGCAGGTCCACGACTTGTGACGAATGATCATAGCTCTAATCTGATTGGATGTTACTAAGAAGGCGTGAAAAATATCCCGTGAAAGCTATTTCTATAAATAGTTTTTCAAAGGAAAGGTTTGACTCCTAGTCTCCAAGGGCTTCAGCAATTGCAAACCGTTTTTGCCTTCGTCAAGTTTGTCCATCCGTGCCTTTCTTTGTATTTGTCGTGTTATTCATACCTTCTTTTAAAATTTTGAGCGGTTATTTTTAGTTTACACTCGTGGCAGCTAGGTCCTACTGTTTAATTTTTGATAAATTTTGATAAATTTCGTGACACGGCTCTGCGTCGTAAAACTAATTTCTTTTCAATCCCTTGATTTTGTAAGAAAACAGTTCGTTAAAATTCTCTCTTGGTGACCTCTGTGGAAAAAAACAAGAAATCTGGAAGTGACGATATGTCTAGCGTAACAATAGCGGTAGAAAGCGTGGAAGATTTATCTGATTATAGTTCTTATCTTTTATTAGGTTAAAAAAATCCGCTTAAAGCCTAGTGGCAAAAAGAAAAAGGTGATACACTCATGCGAGGTCTTCAAGTTTGCTTGTAATCTTGACAGTAAGCTGCATATTTTTTATCCCGGAAAGCCCATCAGCGCGTAAATAAATATTGAAAATCAAGCTCTTTAGTTACCTTATTTTACTGGTTAACTCACTTCTACAATGCTTTGGAGCTTTCTACTAATTTCACAAAGGACCACACTGCATCAAACCACAATTAGTTTTAAAGTGAAAAGTATGTTGTTACAACTGCGTTACAGATCGAACACGGACTGCATGTTTCGCTTGCGGCGGCTGTAATTGTGCGAGATCTGAGGTCGCGAATTATGAACGGGGTTATAAGCCAAATTAATGTGGCTGTGGATGAAAACGGCTTTTGATAACATATAATCTCAACGGTAAATATTTCAAGAGGACATATCAAACACAACAAATTAAACGAGATGTTCGAAAGGCACGAAATCGAATTAAAAGCGAAATTTACTGTAACTGTACCTAACATACTCCGAAGGTTTCACTCAACAGAAACCACTTGGCCTGATATTTTTCGCTCTCTACTAAGAAACTAAGTTACATGTAAACAAGGAAAATAACAAGCAGTCATCAAACTAAAAAAAGGGGCGAGCCAATGGGGCCAGCGACCTCAAAAGATTAAAATCCTTGAATGAAAGAAAGGTTCTCAGAGGTTCCACAGCGGAAGTTAGATGTTTCAGCATGTCACGTCTTCTTGCATATTGTGTCTTTTGCAGTCTACGTGTATATGCTTCGGCCATGAAATCTTGTAGCATCTTGAGAAATAGTGTGATTGCCAAACAGTGTTTAATTTCTTCCTGAGTTTGATAATTCTGCACATAAAAGGTTTTTGTAGGTTTAGCACCATCAAAATGAATAAAAACCCGGACAACATAGACCGATACCTTTCTTCACTTGGACGTGAGGGAAATCCTCCAAAATGACGAGGGAAACATCTTGCTTTTCGCTGTCCCAGGTTGCGGTAGATAAGACACAGAAGACACCACAGTTGCTACTTACAGAAAGGCGCCAAATTGCCTCCGATTTGCCAGTTCCACGATCAACCCTTACAGACCTTACCGTGAGCACTCTCCAATTCCCTTTTAAAAAGTCTGGCTCTCCAACAAAGAGTTTCATTTTTTTAATTCTTTGAAAGGCTCCTTTTAAACAATGGCGATGGAATACAAAATTACGCGCAAAATTTAAACATCTGAACAGTGCTAGAACGGTAAAAACACGACGTCGTACGCTGCAACAAAATACTGTATAGCAATCTTTCCAAAGCCAGATCACATATTACTTATATTAACTCGAAACCAGCTTCCCTTGATTGTGAGTGAGGGGAACGGAGGCAGAAGCCACGGTGATGGAACAAGGCGTAAACTTGTTAGACTACGAGTAGTCCCCCATTTTTCCTCAGGCATAGTAGAGCGTGCGAAACGCGAGCGCGCGTGAAAATCACCCCACGCAAGAAAAGGCAACACGCGGCGGGGAGAGAGAAAAATGAGGGACTACAGACAAAGCCCAAGCTTTTGACCCTTCACGGCCGACCGATTTTGGAGTGTGAAGTTCGTATCTCAGTCTTCCAAATCAATTAAGCACATCCAATGGGATTCCTTCCCTTATTGAGCTGTCATTGCTCTTGTCATCGGTAAACTGCAGGGGATATTTATTGCAAGCAAAAGAAAACCCAGATACTAATTTTCTTCACGGCTGTTTCGCGTGAAGACGTTGATAGTGTGGGCAACACACGACTTTTACTCATGCCAAAATGCTGCTTGTTCCAATGAATTTTTTTCTCTGACGGGTAGATTATGCTCTGGAGGAAAACGTTTTGACTGAGCAAATGTGATTTATTGCCGCTTATTTCATACTGAGAGGTGGTGACACGCATATTAATTTTCTGCGGTTATTGTTTATGGTCGGCATGATTTGCCCTCTGATGCAAGAGCATTTTCTTTGACCTATTTTGAAAAGTAAAGCTCTTCAATGCGGCTCAATAAGGGTTTTGGGTTGTTTGATTTCTCCGGCGATTGCCTCCTGGATCTGAATAATTTTAAGCCATTTTCTTTTTGGCCGTGAATGTGACGGTTTCCTGCAATGTTTTGTCACGCTGGGCCCAGCTCGTTAGGATATCCAAATCTCGAAGAATGGATTACAGCTTAAACTAAAACTACGTTAACTATGGAGAATTGCGGTGTGACTCAGTCATGACTGCTCATGAATTTTAACAGGAGCCCATAATCCGGAGCGTCTAACTTCCATACTGCGCCTATGCAACGGCGTTTTCACAAGTAGGTTTATTTTTAGATAAGCTTTTCCCGCGAATTGCTTTCGAAAAGCCAATCACAAGCAATTGCGTCATCAATGATAAACTTTTAATACGTAACTAGGACAACTCCTTCACATTGAAAAAAAACATAGCGGACACACGTGAGGAATCTTCAGAGGAGTCTTCTGACAGTACTTCAAACGACAATTCAGTATTTACACGGAAACTAGCAGTTCAGAAGAAGATTTGCAAAACCTAGCCAGGACGTCCACTTCATCGACGACAACGCATAATTCACGCAAAGGCAATTGAACCGAAATCATCTTCGAAATAGCCGACTGTGAAAAGGTCCAAGCCAGCTACTAACAGTGTAAACGACCATCAAATGCAGGAATTGACCTCGTGGAACAGTTATTTTTCGCGGGAAAAGCTTATCTAAAAATAAACTCACTTGTAAAAACGCCGTTGCACGAATTTATGGCAGTTGAACGCTCCCGCTTATGGGCTCCTGATTTTAACTGCCGCTTGCTTTTCTGGAGATAATGTGAGTCTTTGGAATGGAGCACGTAGTTCCTCCCTTGGTGAAAACTTTTGAATTAACTTAACAGCCTTGCGACTGTTCTGTTATTCTCACTTTGTGATCAAGCAAGACCATAGTTTCGGTTCTCCACGCGAACCTTATCAGTTGCCGGGTTGGCTTTCTGCTTAGTTGCTTCTACAAGAGCAACTCTAGTTATTTGTTCTGTGCTGTTATTTGTTCTACTCTAGTTATTTGTTCTGTAAATTGTGATTATGTCGAGTGTTGATACCGGCTGGCGCGTTTTTGACAGATGTTGACAGATTTCCATGGAAGAGCCAATCAGAGTTTTGCGTTGTGAGAGCAACGCATTAGTTCAAAAGCTTGGGCTTTGTCTGTAGTCCCTCATTTTTCGCTCTTCCCTCCGCGTGTCGCCTTTTCTCGCTTGGGGCGATTTTCACGCGCGCTCTACTATCCCTGAGGAAAAATGGGGGACTACTCGTAGTCTATAAACTTGTTGGCCAATTTCCCTCTTTCGTCGCCATTATTCTTCTGACTACGGAAATTTGCGGAAATTTTCTTAAGTGTTGCTGTCCGACCGGGAATATTCGCGAGACGTGTTAATAATGCCGTTATTCATGCAGCTCATGCTCGACTTTAAATTGTGTCCAATCGCGAGACGTGTTTCAGGAAAACGGGGGTTCCCCGGCATACACACGGTGGCGGCATACACACAGGAGCAGTGTGTGTGACAATCAGCACCAAGGAGTCACTTATTAGTCGCTGCATCAGTGACGTTAATTAAGCTGAATAGAGCCCCGTAGATTTTAACAAGAAAGGGACACGGCAAGACTACGGCAAGCCACCACAAGGATCGCCGTCTGCTTGAAACAAACTCTCACGGCAAACGCGGCATACGTATGTAAAGGTAGTGTGCTCTTCTGAATGTTTTCACGGCTGATTTTTCGAAGTTTACGCTAATAATCACTATCGATCATTCTAAAGAGTTTTTTCTATCTGATAGATATTCAGATTTACTTAATTTCAGATTTATTATCTTTGAGAAATATTTTCCTCTCCTTAGAGTTTGCTTATCATAAGTCACAGTTTGTGCTGGCTTTTTACCGGCTTGAGAAAGCAAAGATCTTTTGCGGATTTATGAATTATGTTCCTAGATCTATGTTATTTTGCCTTTGGGGATTCGCTAATTTAATTTCTAAAAATTTGAGGCCGTTAAAAAGATATACATGCAGGACACCTATGCGAAGTGCTAGGTAGCGAATTATGTTTGACGTTTTTAAAATTTAGTTGACCCCAGTGGGCTTTTCAGGATCCGGGATTTTCCTTACTTGAAGTTCGGGATCAGCAATTTTAAAGCAAAATCGGGACGAGATTCGGGATTGAAAGTATATGCGGGAGATGAGATGCCAAAAATAACCGTTGGGATACTGGATCCATGGCCTTGTAGGTCGGGATTACGAGGACTAATTGGGGACCCACTAATTTCGCATTTGAAATTATTGTTAATGCCGTAGAACATCGGTAACTAACTCCAACTGTATTTTAATACAGACTTAAAAGTCCCATTTACAATTTTCCTCAGTTTACTCGCAGGGACGTAGCCAGTCCATAGACCTGTGGGCCGGGGCCTACAAATTTTGGGTTTGATCGCTCTATCGCTTGTAATAAATTGTTGCGGTGAGCTAAAAAGCTTAAGGGCTCAAACTTTTAATGAGGTCAGTGCGTACTTGTCATGCGTGCAATTTTCAGGATATATGGAAATGAAAGTCAGCCAGGCTCGGGTTGCTCGAAGCATGGTTAGTGCTAACCATCGTTAAATACCATGGAAACATATACATTTTGATACCTCTTAACCACCGGTTAGCGCTAACCAGGCTTCGAGCAACCGGCCCCTGGCCTACAACTACCGTAAATGTCTCATTGATTAAGTGCCGCGGCGTTTATTTTATTTTCCCTGTTATAGGTGCGGTGCTTATACGAAGGGGGCGCTTATTTCAGCTACGGGTAAAACACTGAGGGGAATATAGAGAGATCAAGGTGAGACGCGTACTAGGGATGTAAATACCCAAATTAGCGCCGCGGCGCTTATTCGCGAGCGGTGCTTATTAAATTATTTTAATTATTATCTTATTTTCGGTGCTGCACTTATTCGAGTAGAGGCGCTTAATCGATCATTTACGGTAGTCGAAAAGCTGGATACGCCCCTGACTCGGTTAACTTGAACTCGGACCAGTACTCGAATTCCTCGCCACGACTAGAACTAAATTCGTTTTCCTTGATGAAATTTAAACGCGATAACTCGAATTATGAGACATACCGGTTCATCAGAATGCATAATCAACCAGCCCGATAACTCGAACCCGCTAACTTGAGTTCGAGTCACCGAGGTTCTACTTTATAGGAATGGCCTCTGTAATTGCCACAGAAATCGAGAGAAAACAGCAGATTAATTTCTCGGAAGGGAATCAGCCGTAAACGGCCGCTTATAAGCTTCCCCGCCCCTTGTAAGCTCCCCCCTTCCCGTAAATTATAACCCATCCACTTGTAAACCAAAAAATATATCCGTCCAGGATAATCGGGATTTTCGCCGCGGGTATGGCTACTGATCCGATGGATTATAAGCTCCACCGGATACACAAGTAAGCCCTCCTTAAAATGTAGGCCAAACGTCAAACTTTTCATGAGACGAACCAAATTTAGTGAGTTAAGTTCGTGAAAAGTTCGTCATCTGACTCAGTTAAGTTCGTCTGAATGGCCGCTTTTATACCAGAGGACGTATTATCCGTCCAATGCGTCTATGGCCGTTTTTATACTAAGGACGCATTTATTTATCTGTCTGGACGAACGTAGTGGGGCAAACATTTGTAGTTCGTCTGGTTATGCGTGTGTCTCAAGATAGTATAAAGACGGGCACAAGACGCATTATGCGTCTGAACGAACCTTCCTTCGTCTTGAACGACGCACTACGAAAGGCACTTCGTCTGGACGCATAATGCGTCATGTGCCCGTCTTTATACAAGAGTACAAGAAGCCCGCAAAAGCAGACGAACGACAAAATTGTTTGCCCAAGTTCGTCCAGACGGACAATGCGTCCTCAGCCTCATAAAAGCGGCCAATGAGTCGTTCAACATGTGCTATTTGTCTGTTTCAGACGGATACTGATTGGACGCACGAGAAGATGGTCTCCGGGAAAAACGTCCATTTTCACACGCGGCAAACTTAACGAAGTCAAACTAATAAATTAAAAACTTGTATGATACGTTCAGGAGAAAATGTATTACAGATCTGATTCAGTTGATTGGTTCGACGCGTCCTAGGTTCGACGTCTGACCCAACAGAAGATCTTGATTTAATTTAGGTCGACCCAAATTAGAGTTCGGTTCCTGAGTCTCATGAAATTAGTAAAAGTTCGACGTTTGGCCTAGGCCTCAAAAAGCCCCAGGGCTTTGTTATATGCATTTCTCGGAGGATGAAAGGTATAAGATTCCCGGTGTAGGAGGAGAAAAAAATGGAATTAATAATATTAGCATAAAGTGTGGTCGTTTTCAAAATGTAAATAACATTGGAATAATATATTCAAAATTGTTATGAAGATCTTTACGCTTTCTTGAGCAACTTTTATTGTTTTTCTATTTCAAATGCCCACTGCAAAACTTTCACATATATATGCTTTAATGTTGTCCATAGTTTTCATGTGTTTTCTTTCATTTTTTCTAAAACTTTACGACTTTTTAACTAGTATTGACAAGCTAGCATTAAGACGATTCACGCTGATGTAGTTTGTGTACAGACCCCCCTCCCTTCACGGATTTTGGACACTGCACAGGGGCAGCCAACTCGACAGTTTCCTCCTAAGTGCATTGAAAAATCTTTTTAGGCTGTCCAGAGTACTCTTGACTTTAATCTGTCAAATTGAATTTGACGTTTGCCGTGTCTTGTAAACATGATTCTAAATGAGTTGCCATAATATCAATATTCATGCGATAAAGTCAAAATAAACAACGCGCAATGCATCAAGGGAACGACAATCATGGATCGTAAAGTTCTACGAGCTGATGATGATTCACTTTATTTCTTTCGAATTCCTTTTCTTTCTTTATATCCGATCCAGGTTTTTTAACAGTCCAACTAGAAGAGTACCTCGAACGAAGAAACTCCAGGGAATAAGATTACCTACTGGTAAGTTTACTTTCTACAATTACTTTCTACTATCTTTCCAAAATGTGACATCGCTACTGTGCGTCTTTTTGAGAAACATTATGTAAGTCGTTAGTTTTTAGTTAGTATGACAGATCAAAATTTACAACACAACTTTTTGGTGAGTATTTCTCAGTATGTATATAATAAGTAGAGCTACCACGTAGAAATACTGTCAATAAATCGTTATTATTATAATTATTATTTATTATTATCCTGCAAGCTGTTGAACCAAAAAAAAAAGAACTTACAATTGCTTTTATAACTCCCTCATGGGTGGCCATAGCCTGTTCACACACCCTCTATTTTCACGTCAAAGTCCGTCCGGGTCGCGAGCCACCGTAATGAGTATTTTATTTTGCCCCAGATCTCTTATTCGTCCTTGGAAAGGGTAGCAACTCTACTGAAAAGCAAGCGATAACATGTCAGTGAATACAGCGGAATGGTCCTTCATGGAAACAGACACACTAAATGGGAATTACCATTTATCTAGTCAGCAAACAACACCTTTAACAGAAGAGCCTCTAGGACTGTCAGACAGCTTTGTGATGAGACATACGAGAGACGAGTCTCTGTTGCGACTATTATCATCTAGGTGTAGAGAAGGAGCTTCAGTTCACACTGCCTTACCAAGAAGTTACCAGGTTATTATTTTTTTTCCCCAGCCTCACAAAACTAGACTTGATTAAAGATTTAGGGTTTCTACATCTCATAAGATTTAGCTGGAATGTTTAGTTTCTTTGTATTCCACACAGTGTTTCTTATAGTATGTTACATAGCTAAATAAAGGAGTTTACGCAACGACGACAACGGCAACGAGAACGGCAAAAAAAGCAATAGGTTTAGACAAGCAAAACAACAATTTTGCACGTGCATCTGCCATCGTTGCACGACTACAGCGTGAAACTGCCTAATTTCACGTTTTATCGAGGACGGGAACAAAAGACAACAACTTTCTTTTTGTTTTCCTGAAGCTTGATGCGGTCCTTTAGAATTCAACTCCAAAAAAACGAGATGGAATAAGCGCGATAAAGTTTGAGGCAGCGCAAATTCACTTTTTAAGTGACGTTTTCGTAGCCGTCGCCGTCGTCGTTGCGTAAACTCCCTAATACTAGGGTGAAGTCTGGAGTCGGCAACCTTTCACTAATAACTGAAAACCCTCAGAGTAAATGTCCGGAGCTCTTTCTTGCTTCTCGTAAACCGTTTGCAACGATTTCGTCCCTAATATCTTGTCTCGACTCTTGTAGTAGATTGATTCTCAGTCAGGCCACTTGAAGAGAAAAAAACTTGTGAATGGAAAGCCAAAAGGTAAAAAATCATAATAGATAAAGACTGGTGGTCCACCGCCCCTCTTCCACCAACCCCGAACCAAGGTTTTGAGCCGTGTCGCTCTGAATAAAATTTACTAAGCGGCCTTGCGTGCCTCCCTCAAGGAAAGCTGATTCTTGTTATTACTCAGGTTATTACTGTTTTGCAGTCTCCTTATTCCACGCCGCAAGTAACGGAACAGCAAACGATTGATTCTTTACAGGATCGTACAACTTCAGATCGGCTCTTGGCAACGTAAGTACAAAGCCAAGAGAGATTTTTCATCCTCCTTTTAGCGCGCTTGATTGGTCCACTGTGTACGTCTTTTAACACGGCCTAGATCAGTCAATCAAACCTTGAGTGTAGTCTTTTTCGTGTTTAATATCGTACTGTATTATGCTTGCTTTACTTTGAGGCTGTCCTCAGTCTTTTGCACAAAAATGTTTTTTCTCCTTGTCTTATCGGCGTCAAATAGAGACTGTGATTTTCAATTTTATTAAAACAAAAACCAGTTACGTGTTGGCGTGAGGAAGCCGTTACAATGAGGGATGTGTCCAGTTTGTTTTGTACTTAGCTCTCTGCTATCAATAATTTGTTCTCTCACAAGTTGTTTCTATATTGATTGAATTTTCAAAATCGTTGGGTATGAACCTTACTACCTTACTTAAGAGATTTCGTCAGCTCTGTTACAAAACAGGCACTTTTATTATTTAGGAGAGGGGTGGGATTAACAGACAGTTATTTCTTGTATCATCGCAGGCTAGCGGTTAACCCTAAGCTCTTCCTGTCAAAATCAAGTTGCTTTTATCATTGCCTTGTTCTAGATGTTGAGAGGAACTGATTCTTTTCCTTTGCTTTTACCTTTTAAGATTAAGCGGGGACCGCCATTCAAGTCGTCAACAAGAAGGACATGCAAATTACGACTTCTACAGAAGGCTTCAAGGTCAGAGTTTGTCATCTCATCTCGGAAATTCTGATGATGGTCTCAGAGCTGATTTCGTAGCAAGGCATACAACTGACCTTGTACTCCGGAGGGATCTGTCTCCGAATCCAACGGTGGTGAGTAGAATTAGAATAAATTAGTTGTTGAATCAAGGGCAATAAGTCTTCGAAGCTGCCTCAGTAGAGCTGTGTCGTGCTGTGGCCATGGAATAGGTCTCAATCATCCCGAACAGAAAAGAAACTGCATATAATTAGTGAGCAAGTTGAATAACTAACACCAGTCTTGTCATTGGGCTGAGCTGCTGCCAGTGAGGGCAACGCCCAGTTAAGGAATTACCTTCCATCTATGTCGAAAAAAGACAAAGTGGCGGACGGAACTCCCAGAAGGGCTTTGCCTGTCCCATTTTCCCTTCTATGGGGCAGATTTTTGTGGTGAGGGGAAGAGTCATTTAAGGTGGTCTGGCGAACCAGCTTGGAAGTCGATTTGGAGCCACCACAAAATTATTGCGTGGAGTTATTGGCCCTATATCTACGTCCAAAGATTATCTAAATACAATATTTGTTACTGTGAGGGAGCTTCAAAAACCATCCCCTCCCACGGTCGCACGGGAAAAGTTTCAACTTGTTGCAATTCTCTTTCTTCCCTTACAAGAAAGGAATGTTCTCTTTTTAGATCGCCTCGTCGAATAGAAACATTATTCACTTGGATAGTAAGAAGGGCTGTGAAATATTCGGCAGAAATAAACTGAAAATTGATTTGCTTTGCGAGTTTTAAGAAACAGAAAATTAAATTTATTGTCATAACAGCGTAGAACGACAATAATTTTTGGAATTTTCGGTTGGATAAAATTAGTCACGTTATACTATACTGCCATGCTATAGAACGGGTTGCGTTGTGGAAAGTCCCAGTTCACGAACTGAGTTCATGCATGAACTATATAGCAATTAGCTGAAGGTTTTCCTCATGTAAGGAAATCCAAGACGGTCTTGGATTCTGGGTTCCACCCCGTGGATCTCGGACTCCAGGTTTTGTCAGTGGAACTTGGATTCTTGATTCCAATCGTAAATAGGATTCCTGATTCCTTGAACTGCATTCCGGATTCCAAAGCACAGAATTCTAGATTTCATAAGCAAAATTTTCCGTAATTAAGAAATCTGGATTCTCTTGTGTGGGGCGATGTAGGTCGTGTCGTAAGAATCTTTTTTGCGAGAACGCTAGATCCTTGTTAGGTTTGGGGAGGAAATAAATGATGAATTTGTGCTTTGGACAGAACGAAGTTGTTGTGAAGGCTAATTTTTCGTGGCTTTGAATTTTTGTCGGAGGGAACTTGAGGGTATGTTCTTTTTGTTCTTTGTTTAGAATAACAGGCGCAATCCACAACTCACAGAACTCACAGGACCAAGGCGTTCGACGTAAGTAAAAAAAACTTAATTTTTATATTGTAGAAATTTTTTCTCGAATAAACTTTGAAGACGGATAATTTAAGTAAGGAAAAGAAGAATTTCTTTACCGATCAACGGATCTAAATCCAAGAAATAAAATGTTTACATTTTAGTCATTAATTTCTCCCAGATAATGAGATGCGACTCTTCTAAGAACTCATATCTTGTTTGCAGGGCTAGTCAAACACACATGCAAATTTTTTAGTTTATAAAGGTTTAGTGGTGACATTCCCTCTGGATACTTATGATATTCAGTCCAGCTCATTAAACTCTGAGTACAGGAGGAGATGGGAAAATAGAGCGTCCAGTTTGCCGCAGATGCTTGTACGTACGAAGACGCAGTGTAGGTTTTTTCCGTCCCTGATCGAGACCAGAAACCAGGCTCCTGTTGTTCAAATGGCAGATAATGCTATTCACTGGTTAAATCTCTATCCACTGGACAGTGTAATTGGTTTTCCTAACCATGCTCTGGATAGTGATTTATCTGGTTTCGACCGGTTGCCGTGGCCGGTTAATAGAGCTATCTAGCTTTTGCCGAACAACTGGGGCCAGAGTCGGTTTGGGATCGTTCACATGTAAATTCTGAGTAGAGACCAATTATTTTGTAACAGCTAGTGACCATCTCCTTTCCAGATTCATCTGTTTACGTTGCGGCCGAATTCCTGCATTATAGCGTCACGTGATGATGGTGTTCTTGGCTCTGTGTCTTGAGAGAGAATGATTTCCCACTCGTCTTGCTCAAGAGATAATTCACTCAAAGCTGTCTAACTATTCCGTTCCTTTACAAAGTAAAGGTCAATCTAAAGTCAGGGAACACTCTCCTCTTCATTTTGGAAGCAGAATGTGCCAATATTAAAACCGTTTCCAGAAGAAATGTGCAATACACAACGCCGAAACCTTCCCTCTTCTCTTCCCGAAACCTTCCCCCTTTTTGAAGTTCGATTTGAATAGTATATTAGTGAATATTTTCCATTTTTTTCAGTTTTAATATTAAGAAACTACCTAGTAGTTTGTAGATATATACAGTGTTGAAATCAATCACAGATTATATGTTACAAGTTTCCTTTTTTTTTTTCAGGTTAATTTTGATTTAACCAAGGTTGATTCTCAATTTCCTTTGTTTCCTCGCCCTAATTCATGAATAAGCAGGGCTAGGAGACAAAGGAAATTGAGAATCAACCTAGGTTAAAAAAAATTAACCTGAAATCAAATTTGACCTGTAAACATACATAACCCAAGAATTCACTCTTCCGGTTCTCAGTGTTTTTTGTCCCTAGAGACGCGCGTTTCGCGATCGACGCCGCAGAGACGACCGAGGAGATTGAGAGGCTGCTATATTTACAGGGTAAAAGTTGTAAAAAAAATATCTTGGTTTGTAAAAACTTTATTGCAAAATTAAAGGGAACAGTCGTATTTTTACAGATTTTGACTGTTTTCGCTAACTGACGGCTAATTTATTTGAGGGTAGAGGTTGGGTGGGGGGTGTGGGGTTTCTGGCCTATAAGAATGGTATGGCTCGGGCTTTATACATTCTGTTGACCCAGAAAGAAGACTATTTTTTAACCAACCGTAGCAGGCGCTCTCGCACTGTTTCAACTGACGCGAGTGCAAAAAGGGAATTAAGGGGACTAAAGGAGACTAAAGGGCCCTAGCCTAGTCTCCCAGCTGTGCCACATATTTCCTTTTTTTCTGCTCTTGCCCAACTTCCTCAACTTATTTGCCACTCCCACGGAGACGCATGATCAGCGAGAATTGTTTTTTCTATGCCACTGCAGACCACTGTTAAATTTTTTCTCCCAGCCCCAACCGATATCTTTATTCAGGCGTCTCAGTCCTCATCCCAATCCCTATCCAACCCCATCTCGAGCTCCTAAAAAGAACCTGGCACTATTATCTGCATTTGGGTTCAAAGCAGCTTGTTTCAGTTTCTCACCAGTTTCCTCCCGTTTTGAATCCCGTTTTATTTTCGTGTTCGCGCTTTCTCAATCCCCGCAGACCCTTTCCATGTCCCTATACGGAGTTTTCCCAGTCCCTCTAGGTCAATTGACTTAGGTGATCCAAAACGCATTGGCCGCGCGGGATAATGAGGCCTAGCGACTAGGCAACGCGGACTCGACGATCTCGGAGCCTGGAACAGGCTAGGCTCAATGAAGCTCATGGGAGCGACAACAAAGTATGCCTATGCGTTGTTGAATCCTTGTCCTCGTGTCGAAAGCAAAATGCCGATGTCAGAAGTGTTGAAAATTTTTTGCTTCGCGCATTCTTATTGTCTCGAGTTTAGCCTAAAATCAAATTCCCATGCAGCACGCCAGAATTTAGCGTGTCTTCATGCAGCAAGCAAAAATGTGCAAGAACGTGCATGCGTTCATGCAAACAGGCATTCTTAGCATCACAAGTTAGTTAAAGGGGAACCCCCTTTCCCTGTTGCACTAATTCCTGTTGCGCATTGTTACATCGGTGACCCAGTTACCTAAGCTAAAGCCCTGTTAACAAGGAGAGTGACAAGTAAGACTACGGCAAACCACCACGAGGATCCCGTCTGCTTGCAACAAACTGTCAAACGCCTACGTAAGTTTACTTGGTTATAAATGTTTCCGCGGTTGATGTTTTCAGATTTTGGCTAATATTTACTGTGGATCATTCTAATAAGTTTTTTCTACCTAATAGAGTATTCAGACTGACTTAAGGTGGCCTGACCCAGTATTTTTTTTAGGTACATTGCCGTCTTTGAATCTCTTAGGCTTAAACCAATTTATCTTTATTGTAAAACCATTATAACACATTTGTTACAAAATTTTGTTACAATATTATTTTTGTGGGATAGGAATAAATATCACGTGACAATGAAGTCACCATACTTTTAGCTCTCAATCGAATTGCAGCCCTTACCGGCATTTTCTTTAGAAATGCTTGACGCTACATAAACTGACGACTGGAATTAATGGCGACAAAATTGCTAGTTTTTGGATGTTTCTGAAAAGTTTTTATTACTCGTTCGTTTTGCAAATCACCCTCATACTGGCTCTACAGCCGGCTAAACGGAAGTAGACTTCGAAAAACACGAAAACATGTAAATCAGGGTAAAACGCAATACTGAGCTCTTTTTGTAATTTAATTCAAAGGCTTCTTTCAAGAAAACAGCGTTTAAACCAAAATTCGTCGATAGAATTTCTTTAAAACATTTCAGTGCTGCAGTTGATCAGTGTACTATAAAATCTCCGAATTGCGTATCCATTGAAAAATTTTAAACTTGTCTAACGCAGGCGCAAATTTGAGTACAAAAATGAAGCGATGTCAGAAGTGTTGAAATTTTTTTGCTTTGGGCATTCCTATTGTCTTGAGTTTAGCATAAAATCAAATGCCCATGTAGCACGCCAGAATTTACCGTGTCCAAAAATGTGCAAGAACGTGCATGCATTCATGCAAACATGCATTCTTAGCATCACAAGTTAGTTAAAGGGAAACCCCTTTTCCCTGTTGCACTCCTGTTGTACTCTTCCGTCATTTAATAGTCGCTACATCAGTGACCTTAACTAAACTAAATAGAGCCCTGTTAACAAGAGAGCGACAAGTAAGACTACGGCAAAATTTTAGTGCTCCAATTGATCAGTGTACTATAAAATTCCCGAATTTCGTATCCATTGAAAACTTAAAAAGTGGTCTAACGCAGGCGCAAATTTGATAAATATTGAAGCGATGCCAGAATTGTTGAAATTTTTTGCTTTGGGATTTCCTATTGTCTCGAGTTTAGCGTACAATCAAATTCCCATGCAGCACGCAAGAATTTACCTTGTCTTCGTACTCTTCCGTCATTTAATAGTCGCTGCATCAGTGACCTAAACTAAACTAAAAATTTCGATACTGCAATTGATCAGTGTACTATAGAATATCCGAATTTCGTTTTCATTAGACACTTTTTCAGCTGCCTAACGTAACGCAGGCGCAAATTTGAGTAAATATCGGATCGATGTCAGGATTGTTGAAAATATTTTGCTTTTGGATTTCCTATTGTTTCGAGTTTAGCATAAAATCAAATTCCCATGCAGCACGCCAGAATTTACCGTGTCTTTATGCGGCAAGCAAAAATTTGCAAGAACGTGCATGGATTCATGCGAACATGTATTCTTAGCATACCCTTACGTCATTTAATAGTCGCTGCATCAGTGACAATATAATTCACCAGCAAAGAAGCTATTTTTTCCGATTGATTGATTGTTTTACCCCCATGTGCTAGCAGATCACGATGGCGGGAAGCAATTTCTTCGACGGATACAAAAAATACTTTGGGGTAGGAAAGTGATGGAGTTAAAACCTTATAATATAATTTCTTTTTCATTGTGTTTTGGAGGTTGCCTTGGCCGTTCACATATAAACAAATAAACAAAACTTCCAAACAAAATTTTAAAATATTTTAAGACATAGCAAAGTTGAGTAATGTTCTGAGAGAGGGTGTTTTTGACTGGCTCTGTCGCTCGCTCGAGCGCTCTCGCGCGGCTTTCTTCGCTCGCCCAAATAGGAGAGCTTGCTCGCAGGCTAGTTTTTGACAACATGCCCTGTGGTTTTTCATGTGAAGAGATTCTTCAGGAGCCAAAAGTCCGTGAAAATCAGATAAAAAAGTGAATTTGAAATACCTTCACTTGAAACATTTTGAAAGTTAATATTGCTCTGCATTTTTGATGGTTGACGGTAAAGAATAACTTTTTTTGACGGCTGACGGTTCACCCCTTAAACCTTCGCTTGTCGCTGTTAACTGATTGTGTTGCCAGTTTTTAGGCTCATGTCACCTGTCGCTTTTATCCCGGCCTTGGACGGAAGGCCTCATTTGTCAGTTTGTAAAACAGTGACAGGGAAAACCCTCTGCTCGACCTAACAATTAGTGTTAGCAACCTGGCAAATTACCCGTATCTTGGGTAGTTCTTTTTGGGTCGTAAGCCACCTTATTTCGTATTTTATTTTGCCCCAGATCACTGATTCGTCCATGGAAACTGGGCTGCAACTCTACTGAAAAGCAAGCGATAACATGTCAGTGAATTCAGCGGAACAGACCTTCGTTGAAACAGACACACTAAATGGGAATTCCCATTTATCTAGTCAACAATCAACCCCTTTAACAGAGGAGCCTCTAGGACTGTCAGATAGCTTTGTGATGAGACATACGAGAGACGAGTCTTTGTTACGAGAATTATCATCTAGGTGTAGAGAAGGAGCTTTAGTTCACACTGCCTTACCAAGGAGTTACCAGGTTATTATTTTTTCCTAGCCTCACAAAACTAGACTTGATTTAAGATTTACGGTTTCTGCATGTCATACGATTTAGCTGAAATGTTTAGTCTCTTTGTAATTCACACAGTGTTTCTCATAGTATGTTACATTATAACTGAATACTAAGTGTGAAGTCTGGAGTCGGAAAGTTTTGACTAATGGAAACCCTCAGAGTACATGTTCGGAGCTCTCCCTTACTTCACGTAAACTTTGCAATTCGGCCGCATTATCTTGTGTCAACGCTTGTAGTAGATTGATTCTCAGTCAGGCCACTTGAATAAGAAAAAAACTTGTGAATTGAAGGCCGAAAGGTAAAACTAAATCATTAATAGATAATTAAGGGCTGGTGGTCCACCGCCCCTTTTCTACCAACCCCGAACCAAGGTTTTGAGCCGTGTCGCTCTGAATGATATCAACTAAGCGGCGTTGCCTGCCTCCCTCAAGGATAGCTGATTGTTGTTATTACTGTTTTGCAGTCTCATTATTCTAAGCCGCAAGTAACGGAACAGCAAACGATTGATTCTTTACAGGATCGTACAACTTCAGATCGGCTCTTGGCAACGTAAGTACAAAGCCAAGAGAGATTTTTCATCCTCCTTTTAGCGCGCTTGATTGGTCCACTGTGTACGTCTTTTAACACGGCCTAGATCAGTCAATCAAACCTTGAGTGTAGTCTTTTTCGTTTTTAATATCGTACTGTATTATGCTTGCTTTACTTTGAGGCTGTCCTCAGTCTTTTGCACAAAAATGTTTTTTCTCCTTGTCTTAACGGCGTCAAATAAAGTCTGTGATTTTCAATTTTATTAAAACAAAAACCAGTTACGTGTTTGCGTGAGGAAGCCGTTACAATGAGGGATGTGTCCAGTTTGTTTTGTACTTAGCTCTCCGCTATCAATAATTTGTTCTCTCACAAGTTGTTTCTATATTGATTGAATTTTCAAAGTCGTTGGGTATGAACTTTGCTGTGGCTACTGATTTTTATACTAGACAATTAAAGAAGAGATTTCGTCTCTGTTACAAAACAGGCACTTTTATTATTTAGGGAAGGGGTGGGATTAACAGACAGTTATTTCTTGTATCTTCGCAGGCTATCGAAGGATAGTGGTTAACCCTAAGCTCTTCGTGTCAAAATCAAGTTGTTTTTATCATTGCCTTGTTCTAGATGTTGAGAGGAACTGATTCTTTTCCTTTGCTTTTACCTTTTAAGATTAAACAGGGACCGCCATTCAAGTCGTCAACAAGGAAGACATGCAAATTACGACTTCTACAGAAGGCTTCAAGGTCAGAGTTTGTCATCTCATCTCGGAAATTCTGATGATGGTCTCAGAGCCGATTTCGTAGCAAGGCATACAACTGACCTTGTACTCCGGAGGGATCTGTTTCGGAATCCAACGATGGTGAGTAGAATTAGAATAACTTAGTTGTTGAATCAAGGACAATAGATCTTCGAAGCTGCCTCAGTAGAGCTATATCGTGCTGTGGCCATGGAATAGGTCTCAATCATCCCGAACAGAAAAGAAACTGCATATAATTAGCGAGCAAGTTGAATAACTAACACCAGTCTTGTCCTTTATCTGAGCTGCTGCCAGTGAGGGCAACGCCCAGTTAAGGAATTACCTTCCATCTATGTCGAAAAAAGACAAAGTGGCGGACGGAACTCCCAGAGGGGCTTTGCGTGTCCCATTTCCCCTTCTATGGGGCAGATTTTTGTGGGGAGGGGAAGAGTCATTTAAGGTGGTCTGGCGAACCAGTTCTGGAGTTATTGGCCCTATATCTACGTCCAATGATTATCTAAATACAATATTCGTTAAGTTAGTTAGCCTGTGAGGGAGCTTCAGAAACCATGCCCTCCCACGGTCGCACGGGAAAAGTTTCAACGTGTTGCAGTTCTCTCTCTTCCCTTACAAGCAAGGAATATTTTGTAGATCGCCTCGTCGAATAGAAACATTATTCACTTGGATATAGTAAGAAGGGCAGTGAAATATTCGACAGAAATAAACTGAAAATTGATTTGCTTCGCGAGTTTTAAGAAACAGAAAATTAAATTTATTGTCATAACAGCGTAGAACGACAATAATTTTTGGAATTTTCGGTTGGATAAAATTAGTCACGTTATATTATACTGCCATGCTATAGAACGGGTTGCGTTGTGGAAAGTCCCAGTTCACGAACTGAGTTCATGCATGAGCTACATAGCAATTAGCTGAAGGTTTTCCTAAGAAAATCCAACACGGTCTTGGATTCTGGGTTCCACCCGTGGATCTCGGATTCCAGGTTTTGTCAGTGGAACTTGGATTCTTGATTCCAATCGTAAATAGGATTCCTGATTCCTTGAACTGTATTCCGGATTCCAAAGCACAGAATTCTAGATTTCATAAGCAAAATTTTCCGTAAATAAGAAATCTGGATTCTCTTATGTGGGGCGATGTAGGTCGTGTCGTAAGAATTTTTTTTGCGAGAACGCTAGATCCTTGTTAGGTTTGGGGAGGAAATAAATGATGAATTTGTGCTTTGGACAGAACGAAGTTGTTGTGAAGGCTAATTTTTCGTGGCTTTGAATTTTTTGTCGGAGGAAACTTGAGGGTATGTTCTTTTTGTTCTTTGTTTAGAATAACAGGCGCAATCCACAACTCACAGAACTCACAGGACCAAGACGTTCGACGTAAGTAAAAAAACTTAATTTTTATATTGTAGAAAATTTTTCTCATGAGGTTTGTTCTACCTGTTTCGTCTAGGGCGCCTTTAGTTTGTTGCTGATATGTTCTCGAATAAATTTTGAAGACGGGTAATTTAAGTGAGGAAAAGAAGAGATTCTTTACCGATCAACGGATCTAAATCCAAGAAATAAAATGTTACCATTTTAGTCATTAATTTCTCCCAGATAATGAGATGCGACTCTTCTAAGAACTCATATCTTGTTTGCCAGGCTACTCGAACACACATGCAAATTTTTTAGTTTATAAAGGTTTAGTGGTGACATTCCCTCTGGACACTTATGATATTCAGTCCAGCTCATTAAACGCTGAGTACAAGGGGAGGTGGGAAAGTACAGCGTCCATTTTGCCGCAGATGCTTGTACGTACGTACGCAGACGCAGTGTAGGTTTTTTACGCCCCTGATCGAGACCAGAAACCAGGCTCCTGTTGTTCAATTGGCAGATAATGCTATTCACTAGATACATGTAAATCTCTATCCACTAGACAGTGTAATTGGTTTTCCTAACCATCCTCTGGATAGTGATTTATCCGGTTTCGACTGGTTGCCGTGGCCGGTCAATAGCGCTATCCAGCTTTAGCCGAACAACTGGGGCCAGAGATCGGTTTGGGATCGTTCACAAGTAAGTTCTGAGTAGAGACCAATTATTTTGTAACAGCTAGTAACCATTTCCTTTCCAGAATCATCTGTTTACGTTGCGGCCGAATTCCTGCATTATAGCGTCACGTGATGATGGTGTTCTTGGCTCTGTGTCTTGAGAGAGAATGGTTTTCCACTCGTCGTGCTCAAGAGGTAATTCATTAAAAGCTGTCTAGCTATTCCGTTCCTTTACAAAGTGAAGGTCAAGCTAAAGTCAAGGAACACTCTCCCCTTCATTTTGGAAGCAGAATGTGCCAGTATTAAAACGGTTTCTAGAAGAAATGTGCTATACTCAACGCCGAAACCTTCCCCCTTTTTAAAGTTCGATATGAATGGTATATTAGTGAATATTTTCCATTTTTACAGTTTTAATATTAAGAAACTACCTAGTAGTTTGTAAATATTCTTATAGTGTTCTAAATCAATCACAGTGTATATGTTACAGGTCAAATTTGATTTCAGGTTAATTTTGATTTTACCTTGGTTGATTCTCAATTTCCTTTGTTTCCTCGCCCTAATTCATGAATAAGCAGGGCTAGGCGACAAAAGAAATTGAGAATCAACCTAGGTTAAAAAAAAAATTAATCTGAAATCAAATTTGACCTGTAAACATACATAACCCAAGAATTCAACGCTCTTCCGGTTCTCAGTGCTTTTCGTCGCTGAGGAGGCGCGTTTCGCGATCGTCGCCACAGAGACGAGCGAGGAGATCGAGAGGCTGCTATATTTGCAGGGTAAAAGTTGTAAAAAAAATATCTTGGTTTGTAAAAATTTTATTGCAAAATTAAAGAAACAGTCGTATTTTCGCTAACTGACGACTAATTTGTTTGAGGGTAGAGGTTGGGTGTGTGTGTGTGTGTGGGAGGGGGGGGAGGGTTTCTGGCCTATAAGAGGGTGTGAATGGGGTTAACCGACTAGCGACAAAGGACGAAAAATATTACTGACTACTGACAAAACAAGTAAAAAAATACCGACTACCGACAGGAAAAATATTAACCGACTACTGACATGGGCTGACATACTCAATATTTGTTTCAGAAAAAAGAGCATTTTTCATTTTTTTTTCTAGCCCTTAGGAGGTAACCTCTTTAAATTTATGACTCATCAGATGGTCTAACAGAAAGAACTTCCTCTTTTGTTGATACAGGTACATTATTACAACTAATATCATAATCACAGACCACTTTATAAATTTTATTGAAACGACAAAGGTGAAAAAACTGAACGTTTCTTGTTTCTGTCCGAGAAATGCTTAGATTAATCCTCAAAGAAAATTCTTTCCAGTTTAATAGAAAGCACTATCAGTAAAAAACCACGGTACCGCGATGAGCACATACAGTAGTTTCCTTTCCAACATTTTCATGGCCGCATATATTGAAGCAGAAAGTTTAAGCAAAACCGTCTTTAAACCAACTGTTTGAAAATGCTACATAGATGATATTTTTCCCTATGGGACATAAGTAAACCAGACATGGTAGATTTCTTCAAATTCTAGGAACAAGTAAACTTACTTCACCCTACTGCTCTACTGGCTATAAAATTTACGGCCGAAATATCTGACACTGAAACAACCTTTTTCGACCCGGTTGTATACAAAGGAACAACATTCAGTGAAAAATGAGAAAAAGCTATCATTGACGTAAAGACGCATTTTAAACGGAAACCTTCCAGTTCATACATTTTCACCTCTTACGACCCACCAATTGTTAAAATGGATTTGACAAACAAGAAGCCTTGAGAATCCTACGAACTCCTCTGAGGAAGTAGTTCAGATTTCAAAAAGCGGTTGATGCATGGACACGGGCTGGCCACACAATTTTGAAAGAAAAATTGCCATTAGAAGTAAAACTCACAGAAGGAAAGCAGTGCTCCTGAAACAAAACAACAAGGAAGAAAAAGAAATATTGCCTTTCGTGACACAATAAAAGAAACTTTAATGAAAAAGTGTAGTCTCATACAAAACCAACCACTACCTTGCCAACTTAACCCTCGGACGTACACGCAAAATCATACCCCCCCCCACCATGGTACAAGAGGATGGTAGATGGAACCCTTCCCCAGATATGTTATTTTGATATGTTGCAGTAGTTCGAAGCGATTTTGCCTTCACTGAAAAGCCTTTGATCTTCTTAACAATATGAGATATATTTTATGAATGGTGGCGCTGCTGGAGGCCTGTTACGTTACCAACAATGGTAACCGCCATCTTGGATATTACAAAGAATTAGAAATCAGGTTAAAACAACGAGAAATGGTAATTGCTTGACATGAATAATAACAAGTAGATAAGCACTTTGCATGATTTTAGCTACAACATTTTTCTTTTGTTGTTGACAAAGTTGAAAAAAAACGTACATTTTCACTTAAAATTGCTTGACCACCTGCTACTTATTACGTCATACCTCGTAACCATAGAAACTGATCATCACTGAACTTGTCTCAAAATGCGTGTGAGGGATAAACGAACATCTACTGAAAACGTCAGGTGAAAAATCCCAGAAAAACCTAAAGGGGGGTCAGGGGGGTGGCATCCACCCCCCTCCACCACTTGTACGTCGGAGGGTTAAAGTGTTATTTCTTAAAAATTATGGCAAAGGACATGCTTGTTAGAGCCGAAAGAATTAAAGGTATAGATGTGCATCCTGTCACCCCTTGCAGTTTTTCCCTAAGAATAATTTAAGTATCCAAAAGGCTGGAGTCCATTAATTAATTAATTACTTTTTACTGTGCCCTGTAATCGACAGGGAAACCAAGTTCGCATTTCCAATAAAAGGTTTGGTGATTTTATCATTAGTCATGATATCATTTAGCAAACAAGGGTGAAATAAATGATCATGTTGCATAAACAAACAAGAGTTAATGAAGTTTAAGTGCAATCAAATGATGCATTCTTACAAGTTTTACTCTTTCCTTACGCATCAAAGTCTTGAAACTGGGTGAAATACATAAAAATCGTAATAGTTAACAAGCGTTTTTACTTATTAACAGAGATTTTCCGACAACCGACAAAAATCAAAAAGTTTAACCGACTACCGACAAAGATCGAAAATTTTAACCGACTACCGACAAAGTACCTGAATTTTAACCGACAACAGACAAGTGGACCCTCCCATTCAGACCCTCCTATAAGAATAGTATGGCTCGGGCTTTATACATTCTGTTGACCCAGAAAGGAGACTATTTTTCAACCAACCGTAGCAGGCGCTCTCGCTCTCGCACTGTTTCAACTGATGCGAGTGTAAAAAGGGAATTAAGGGGACTAAAGGGGACTAAAGGGCCCTAACCTAGTCTCCCAGCTGTGCCACATAGTTCCTTTTTTCGCTCTTGCACAACTTCCTCAACTTATTTGCCACTCCCACGGAAACGCATGATCGGTGAGAATTTTTTTTTCTATG
>BOPM01000739.1:18154-40559 GCA_022179025.1 Porites australiensis
ACATATGCCAGAAGGACACAAAAGAATTCAAACAAAGTCTTGAATTCTCTCAGAAAGATATCGACGAGCTAAAGCCGTGTAAAACCAAACTTGCTGAGATAGAGGATGACATCGAGGACATCTACGACTCTATCGACTACCATATGGACAAATTAGAATATTTGGAGAATCAGAGTAGAAGAAACAACATCAGAATTGATGGGATCTTAGAAGAAGAAAACGAATCGTGGGACACTACAGAGGAAAAAGTCAAACAAGTTCTAGCGGAGAAGCTCAACCTTGAAGAAGCGCTCCACATCGAACGTGCTCATCGTGTTGGTAGGGTTGCTTCTGGCCCTAGAAGACGCCCTCGCACAATTGTGTGCAAACTTCGAGACTTTAAGCAAAAGGAGCAAATATTGAAGGCGACAAGAAGAATTAAACCTGTCGGTTTATACGTAAATGAAGATCTTGCTAAGGAGACCCTTGATAAGCGTGAAGAGCAGAGACCCAAGCTGGAGGAAGCAAGGCGGAATGGAAAAATAGCGTACTTTGTGTTGGACAAATTGATTGTAAAGGACAGACGTGGTTAAATCAGATAAGTGGTTAAATTAGATAAGTTTATTACAGTGACACGATACTCGCTATCAGATGTACTGCCCTTTAATCATTTAGATGATTCTAGCTTTTCTCTGGCGCTATATGAACTACAGAATGGTCCTGTTCACTTTGATCCCGATAGATTTTCTAGCTTACGTTACAATCCAATTTTTTCAAACTCAAACGCTTCTTTGACACAGTCTGGCAGTCTTGATCCTGACATTAATTTTCATGCAGTTGAGACACCCTGCGACTATTTTATTGAAAATCAATTTAACGAAATGCTCAGACGCGAAAATTATTCTGATGCCGATTTCTCTTTCCTACATCTTAATATTCGTAGTCTTCCTCATAATTTAGTAAAGCTGACTGACTATCTATCATGCTTAAACATAAAATTTTCTGTAATCGGAATTTCTGAGACCTGGCTAAACGATTCTGCTCATTCGGTCGATATTAATGGTTTCAAATTTCTTCACAAGTATAGGCAAAATAGAACTGGAGGTGGGGTAGGGCTTTATATTTCAATCGATCTGGAGTTCAAACTTCGAGAAGATTTGTCCTTCCATAATGTTGATACTGTAGAATCACTGTTCATTGAATTAATAAGACCTCGAGAAAAAAATATAATTGTTGGTATTGTTTACAGACCGCCAAATCATAGACTCGACGATTTCTTGTCTACAAACAATGAGTTGTTAGGTAATATCTCTAGAGAAAACAAAATATGCTTCCTAATGGGGGACTTTAATATTAATTTAATTAACTACCAAAATCATCACCTCACAGGCCAATTCCTAGATGGAATGTACTCTAATATGTTTTTTCCTTTGATTACGCGTCCCTCGAGAATTACTTCACATACTGCTACGTTAATAGATAATATTTTTGCGAACAACTTTTTTGAACGTTTGAGAAGTTGTTGATTGGTCTTCGATTAAAGCTTGTGATGAGCCAGTACAAACGCTTTCATGAAATGTATACAAAGATTTTTGCTTCCCTCTTAAGAAGGCAACTAGAAAGCAGAGGCGCTTTAAAAAATGGTGGTTAACAAAAGGTCTTCCTAAATCCATTAAAACAAAGAATAAACTTTACAAAAAATATCTTCAAGTTCCAACAGTCGACAATTCTTCACTCTACAAAAGATACAAGAACAAATTGAATCACACCTTGCGTTTGGCTAAGCGTCGGTATTATGAAAAGAAATTGGAAGATGCTAAATCAAATACACATGCGAGCAGCTGGAAATTTTTAAACAAAGTCTTAAATAGAAAAAAAGCCAAGGCCTCAATTAAATACAATATTTAAGTCATACGGTCAGGAGATTTCTGATCCACTGGAAGTAGCAAATACATGTAGGTTTTGCAGCTACTTCTCTAGTATTGGTCCCAACCTCGCAAAGAAGATACAGCCTCCTCTCTCTTCACATAAAGATTTTCTATCTGGATCATTTCAAGAATCAATCTTTTTTAGCCCAACAACCGAGGATGAAATTATTACCATTACTCACTCTTTTGCTTCCGGGAAAGCGGACTCCATTCAAATCATTTCGGGACCTCTGGCTCACATTATAAATTTATCGATCGCTCATGGTGTTGTACCAGATCAAATGAAAATAGCTCGTGCGGTACCACTGTTTAAAGCTGATGACCAGTCACTATTCACCAACTATAGGCCTGTCTTGGTTCTACTAAGCTTTTCAAAATTTCTAGAGAGAATCATCTATAATCACTTGTATGATTATTTAACTAATTTACATATTCTCTGTAATAACCACTCTATGACACTTGCTTGATTGATGTGCATGAAAAAATTTCATCTGCTATTGATCGTGGTGAATAATCGGTTGGTGTCTTTTTAGATCTCTTGAAAGCTTTCAATACAGTCAATCATTCCATCTTATTTGATAAACTTGAGCACTGTGGTATACGTGGCTTGGCTCTGAAATGGAGTAAGAGCTATTTTTCCAACAGACTTTAATTTGTAGAATACAATGGTTATGTTTTGTCTCGTGCTAATATCATGTGTGGCGTTCCCCAAGGTTCAATACTAGGGTCTTTGTTTTTTTCTGCTCCACATCAACGATATAATCAACACGTCAGCAATATTACAATTGATATTATTTGCCGATGATACAAACATATTTGTGTCTCACAAGGATAAAGACTGCTTAACTAATCTACTGAATGCTGAGCGAAATAAGTTGTCAATAATTATGGTTTAGAGCTAACAGGCTTTCATTAAACTTGAAAAAAACCAAATACATTGTATTTAAACCATGCCAAAAGCGTACAAATCAAACTATTCAACTTTTAATTATTATTAGCCAAAAAATTGATCAGGTAAAAGAAACAGTTTTCTTGGGAGTAATGATGGATGAAAATTTAAATTGGAAATCTGAAATCTCACATGTCGCCAACCATAAAAGGGGCAGAGTCCAACGTATTCTCTTGCAAACTGGGTTTTTTTTTTAAAACCCTTGGGTTAATTAGATCAAGTCGTATTCTCTCATACACGAACCACGAAAGTGGGCTAATTCCAAAACAAATTCATGTGCAAACTGCATGACAATACAACTCACAGTAAGGGCCTGATCACATGAGCCAGGTTAGCAATGCCCATGACCAGTGTGTTAACCACTGTCCTGTTTCTCGCTTGGTTCATTTGCCGGGCCGCCTGGCAAGCGTGATTACTTGGAAAATTGCCACGCGGGATCCCAAGCGCATCACAATACCAGGATCCCAGCTAACCAGGCTGGCTCGGTTGTCATATAATTGCAAAGTTAATTTTTGTTGTGTTTAACTAAGGTGCCAGGATCTCTGCAAAGCGAGCCAGCCCGGCTCATGTAATCAGGCCCTTTATGTTCTCGAGCCAGATTTTACGCCCTCTGCTTGACCTCACCGATTTTTCAAAGCCCCTGAGCACACCCACAAACTTTCATCTTCATACCCCCTTCTCTATAATATTATTGAATGAACTTTTGGCCTTATTCATGTTCTCTTCATACAAATATTATCAAAAATAAACGAAAAATGATCCTAAAGAGAAAGCCTAACAATGTTTAAAATAAGCACAAGTATGTTTTCGACTATTGATAAGACTTTTCACAACCACCACTACATTTCAACACACTGTAACTACACTATCCCTTCATAACCAACATAACTGACCTCACTGCAACACCTACAGCTCTAACTCACTGTTACCTCCAAAATTAATTATCTTTTGTTGCTTCATATTAAATTCTAGGATAAACAAGTTTCACTGATTAGCAAACTACAGCCATTATCCTACCAATTCACATCCAATATAACTCCATGCCTTCCACATCACTCATCTCAACCAAGCCCTAAAATATACAACGCTACTGCACTACTCAGTAAACTCACATATCCCTAATACACATAAAAAAAAAACTTCACACACGCCTAGAACATTGACGCCCAAATATGCGCTACCACAGCGTCTTGTTTTACTTAAAATGCCTCTTTTAAAGAGTAGTACAACTGTAAGGTAAAGTTAAAAGAAATGAGAAAAAAAAATAGAAATAGCAACAAACTGTTTCTCATCCCTGCCAGCTTCATTTTTTGAGGTAGCCTCTAAACCTGTGATGAGTTGGTCTTTATTCCTTTTTTCTTTGGAAGGTGATAGGAGTCATCATCTGGACATTTATTGTATCCTAATATAATGATACCTTTGAGGTGTGGTTTGGCTGCATCATGGTTAGATGCTTAGTTAATTTTGCAATTGGCCCAGCTGTCAAACTCAATCAAGATCCACACAAATCACAATTTGGTTTGTCTCAAGAAAAGTTCGAAGTCTGGCCTCAGCCTACACTTGTCTACTGCATGGGATGAAGTTGAGCTCTTTTTGTAAGTCAAGGAATAGGAAAGGACAACATTCTCTATACTTCTCTTGTTATTCTCTTTCCCAGCCAATTCTGCGAGATGCATACATTGTAACAAATCCTTGGGGTCTTTTCCTCAGGGATTCTGCTATAAAATTGCAAAAGCAATCCAATCCCCCATCCTGGGCTAAAAATTGGCAGCAAATGTCAACAAATCCAGAGGACCATGCCCACATATGTCCCCAGGGAGAATTAACCCCCCACCCCCACCTCTGGGATGACCATTGATAAGTGCATAATCATTAAACTTCAGAGTCATTTTGCCAAAGGTGCTCCATCAGTATAGTAGCCTTTTCTTCTGTTACGACTACCGTAAGATACTTTAGTAAAAACTGGCAACCAAAAAGTCATTTTTGGATTCTGCAAAGACACAAGAATGCATCATACAATTTCTTCTCACAAGTCATTTGCTCTTGAAGATGCATAGGTGCTGTCCCAATGAAGTCTGTCTTGAGAACCTAACTACCTACCTTGCCTCTTTGAGGTCCATTGTGCATAAGGCCTCTGTCTTGAGAAAGTTGGCAATTATTGTCATTTTTTTATTTTGTCTTTTTTGTGATTGAAACCATTTTTTAAGCACAGGATTATTATTCTCTTTTCTATAGCTTGCACAATGAAAGACTCCAATCCATCCATGGAATATTCCAAGTCTTCCAGGGGGCTTTCTTTGAGCATCAAAAGGGATGACGTAACTGGCAGCACATTGTTGGGAAATAAGGTAAAGGCAGATATTACACACATGAATAAAAAGCACTCAGTTAATTTTATGTTAAAACTCAACCGTTAATTTAAGCCCATATCAACATATAAATTTTCCAGACTTGAGTCGACCATTTGTAGACAGTCAAATTATTTCCTTAGAGAATTAGTTGAGAAAATTTGATAAAAGATCAATGCATTTTCCCCTAGATGATCACTATATTAATTCTTACCACATTTTCTTTCGATTGATTATTATTAGGAAAAAATTGATGTTGGTCATAATAGTGGACCTGAAGGGTTAATAATTTATTATTACTAGTAATAGTTGACACTACAGCTGCCCCTGCTCTGTATGTTGTTGGTCAATAGTATTCTTGGTCGTTGTGTAGCTCTTTGAAACATACATTGAACTGATTCCTAATGAAGATTTTCAGACATTTTCTATACATATAATGACCTCACTCTTGGTTAATAAGTACATGTATTATTTATTAAATATTATAACCATAGGGACTGATAATGTACAATCTGAAGTACACTACTCCATTTCATTGATCAATGCATTTTTTATGGGTTATAGGTTTTTTATAGGTTGATTCTCAATTTTAACATTATTTATGATCATGAATAGTTATGGTTATAAGCAAATTGGAATTAACTTAGGTTATAAAACCTTTTTTAACCTGAATTTCATTTTGACCTACAACATGTACGTGCCAGTTTTGTCATCATTGTTTTATTGTGTGCCATGTAATAGGTACCGAAGTTGGAGTTTCTTCTGGCTGATGCACTGAACAATAAGTGTGACACCATTTTTACATGTGGTGGAGTGCAGTCAAATCATTGTACAGCCGCAGCAGTAGCAGCAAGACAGCTTGGCTTGGATTGTTATTTGTTTCTTAGAAGCTCTTAACAGGTCAGCTACATTTTATATTTTCTTGCAATTGATGTACAAAATGAACACCTTTTTACTTCAGTCACCTTAACTTGATGCTCTTGCTGTTTGAACCTATCCACATTAGCTCACATATATATTGCTATGGGAACCAGAAAAACACTCCTGGAGCAAGGGTTGAGAACCAATAACAAATTCAATGCAATGTGTGCATTCACTTCCACTGTATTCAAACCTGGGATACATTCACCTTGTTGGAAGGTACATGCTGTCACTCCGCCAAGTGCTATTCCACCACCCTTGTTTTGCCATTGATTTAGACATTTATTATTTTATTAAACCATCAACAATAGATGAGCATGGGGAATCGTGCCTGAAGGTGGAGCCACAAGACAAGCAGAGCCGATAGCGTAGGGTATCCATGACAACCTGTGAACAGGAACCACCAGGCACCGTCACACTGAATATCAGTGAAAACTATAAAATACTTACCACATGCTTATCATGCCAAGAGGGATGGGCAGGAAAAGCCAGGCTGTAAATATGTGAGCCCCTGCATGCATGCCCAACCCACATACTGATCCTTATGGGGAAACTGCTAGCCAGCATTGTTTCGTGTTTAACTTAGCCTAATTACATTTAGCCACATTTAAAAGATGTATAATTTCCTATTCCTCTACATGGCAGCCACCTCGGAACTGCAGCAGATTGCTCTGTTGTCTATTGTGGTACCAAATATTGTGCCTTGAGTGGGTTGCATTCATTTTTTGTTACAAGTGTTGCCAGAAACAAGTATTCTAGCACTGTCAACTGGAGCTCACTATTTGAAACCTATATAAGAAGGACACCCACTGATGGTCGCCTCCCTTGCTGTTTTCAGTCATTTTCTGCAACTAAGCTCCCTATGCATGTATGTGACAGACACCTCTGTACAAGTCCCATTAGTTGGTCCTGATTCCCACTATGTTTATCTTAGAGAGAGTTAATTGAATTTCAATTCCTGTTAAATTTTAAACTATTAGCACCCTCTTGGGAGGCAGTACACTGTAGAACATTAATTTTTGTTGATTCCTGTTCGCAGATGCAGTCTACAGATGTTGGATGTAAAGGAAATCTTTTTCTAAACAAAATGGTTGGAAGCCGCATTATCGTTGTTCCAAAACTTCAATGTAAATCAGGCCTTAAACAGATGATGGAGAAAATGGCAGAAGAATTGTAAGTGGCCTTAATGAAAAAAAGACTGCAAAAACCTCTTTTTAGCTGGAACATAACTGTAGTGATATACATTGTATGGTGAGATAAGGCACTTCTGGAAAAAGATCAGAAAACCCTACACTATTATTGGCCACTCACAAATTGTAAACTTAAGATCTTTTTGTCCCCCTCCCCAAGAGAAATTTGATTTCTAATTTCCCTTTTTGTTTCTGTATTTTTTTAAATTTTAATTAAGTCCGCTGGAGCCAGTGAATATTTTTTCATACCTTTGAATCATAATACCTATCTATAATTACATGTAACTGATTTCAGAATATTGCTGGCCAACTCAAAATCTCATGTAGCAGTTGCAGTACCGTATTAATTGTTAATTCAGGTTAATAATTTTTTTAACCTGAGTAGATTTATTTCCTTGACTCCTAATTGTACGTGTAATTATTCATGAACTGAGCTTAATAGGAGGCAAAGGAAATTGAGTAAAGTAGGTTTAAAAAAACTGAATTTAATTTTGCCTATAATTCATGTTCCATATACATCATGTAGCTATTAAAGAAATGATTTCTAAAGTCCTAAGTGACTTTTCATCTGAATTTCATTTTTAATTAATTTATTATTATTTTCGCCCTTTATTTTCAACCAAACAAAACAAAGGTAACTTGAAAAGCAAATCTACATGTACATGTACATTGTAGCACTGATGAAGCATTCCCTTGCCTGAAATTTTTTCCAGGAAGCATCTTAAATGTCAAACATGGTTACCACGGGCAGGAAATGATCAGGGGAAAAAATTTCTTCAATGTCAGCGGAAAGTCAGGGAATTTCACTTCAAGTCAGTGGAAATTTTATGAACATGTATCATCATATCGGTCATGAAATTGAACAACAAACTGATGGTGGGTTTTCAAAAAAGTCGATCCTTTTTGCACGTTATTGTTAAGCAGCTACACTGTATCAATTCATGTACGCTGCACGTGTAAATTTGTAAGTGGCTGGAGGGTATCAGGTTGTGAGGGGAGCATTGAGTGCATTACGAATTGTCAGGACTAGCCTGCGTAGCATGGCGGTTTTGGTTGGGAGCGCTAAGTAATAAAGGCGGGCGAGGGCAGAGAAACCGCGAGGAGATTGGGGCGGAAGCAACTTGAAAAACCGCCTGCACGGACGGGGGGCTTTTTTGAGTCGGTCCGCACGCCAGCGTACGGATCGTTCCGATTGGTTCGGAATGTTCGCCTGTCAATCAAATATTTTGGTAATCTCCCATGGGAGAGTTTCGAGGGACTGAACAAATCATCTCCGCAAAACAAAATCAAAATATCAAAGAAGCGTTGACCGGAGCGTCGTCGATCTTGAATGTTTGACGGGAAAATAGGGCAATTGTATTGAAGTCTAAACAGGAAATGGCCATTTACAGTCTTCTTCAAAGGAGAGATGTCATGGAAATTTTGTCAACAAGATTTGGCAAGAGCATGATCTTTACTGTCTTTGCTATGGCCAAAGAAGAAATATCCTCATCGGAAACCTGTATGATCACAATTTCCCCTCTAAAAAGTACTATCGAGGACCAGATATCTGAAATGGTGTCGCTGAGATGTAAAGCAATGGACCTTATGACAGAAACAGTAAATTTCAGTGCTTCGAGAAAGTTCACCTCAATTTTCTCTATTACTCGGTGTTAGAGAATAACGCACTCCAGCGCAATACATCGAACGGCGTCCGCGATTGTGGTCGATGAATCGCATATGGTAGAAGACGCACAGCGTAATTCTCCATACTTTTTTGCTTGGTGTAGCTTAAGCTACAACTCAAATCTGAAGATCGCGCTCTACGTAAAAATACAACATCCTGCAAACAACAGTTAAAAAGCCGGGCCCAGCGTCAAAACATTCACGGACAAAGCAGTGACAAAGAAACTACAAACCAAGGCTCCTTGGTTTGTAGTTGTCCAGATCCAGGCATTTTAGTCGGAAAAGACCAAAGAAACTAAGATATTTATTTAGCCGTAATAAAAAGCTTTAGGCTTAAAGAGTGGTCAAAGAAATTAGTACTTTACAACTGCATCTGAGATCAACAAATTCTAATTAGCGAAAATAACATTAACCACAGGAAATAATTACTCAATACGGATTAAACAAACCAACTCCATGACCTCTAAATAAATGTAAGACTTAGTGCAGCGAAAATAAGATCTACTCAGTCAAGTTTAGAACGCAGTGTAGTCACCTATGCGTGAGATAGCCACAAAGAAAAAACCCGTGTTTGTTCAAGCAAACTCCAATTCCGGCCAAGGTCACGTTTTACACTATATCACGAGCTTTTGTGTCGTGTTTAGGCTGTCAACACCTTATTTCTGATTGGCTGGGAAAACTGAAACCAAACAAGTTGTCAACAGGATGTCAAAATGAGTTGAAGGGGGCGGCAGTTGAAAAGGCCACGAATCCGGGCAGGCGGTTTTTATTTTTCTCGCGGCTTCGCCGCTCGTTCTCGGGCGCTTCGCGCGCAAATTTCGCGGCTACGCCGCTCCTGCGCCCGGCTCAACAAAACCGCCATGCTACGCAGGCTATGTCAGGACTAATTTGTGCAATTGTTAATTCAGTTAGTCAGGAAATTTTACAGTTTTCAGGAAAAATTCAGACGAAAAGATCCCAGAAACCCCTGGCTGTAGCAACCATGTTAAAGTTCCTCCCTGGTCCACCTTGTTGCTTTGTATAGCAGAATTTCGGTTATATTTAGTAATGACTTGAGATGAATTTAAGAGCAAAATTTTATTAATTTTAAGGATAAATTGCAATGCAAATGGCACTTTGAAGTGAAAAAATAAAATTATTACGTCACAGCAGAAGGAGTTACTGTACACCATGCAGTGTATTTAGCAAACATGGGTGTTTATAGCGAGTGCTAAACGCTACTTCTCATCTTTTCTGTGAAAGGTACCTGTATTATACAGGTACCTTTTCAGTATTTAACAGACACCCAGATTATTAAGAAGGTGCTAGTGAGGCCAGTACCAAAGGTATCTACTTAGTAAAGTGTGCACTGTTCTTTTGTGGGAATAATATATTAAAAGGGATGATCAATTCAGGTCCATATATTTTTATAGCTTATTTTAAAAAGTTTTATTTTTAAAAGTAGTTGTATTTGGTAGATCTTACTAGTTTTAACTTATTGTTTGTATGTTTTTCACATTTTATTCAGAATGTGTTGGAAGATTATGATGACTCTTGTAGTTACTGACGGCAGTGGAGGAACAGCATCAGGAATTGCTATTGCCAATTACTTGACTGGCTCAAAACTCAAGTAAGGCTCCAGTTTAAACTTTTTTCTGTCAAAAATGGTATATAATTATTATGTAAATTGGATTGGACCTTTCGACAAAGCCTCCCTGTATATAAATTTGTTAAAAAATGGGAGCTAAGAAAAAATTTTTCCTTTTCGTTAACTTTCTCGATGCCATGCAGTTAATGTGTCCGACAATGCAGCTTATTTTTACAATAAAATCAATGAAGACCTTAGGAGTGGGGGAATTGACGTCAGAGCAGAGGATACTATAAATATTGATGGCTACAAATTAAAGGGGGAGGATATGGTGTGCCAGCTCAACATGAACTAAGTGGGTAGGACTGGGGGAATTGATGTCAAAGCAGAAGATATTACAGATATTATTGATGGCTACAAGGGGGGAGGTTCTGGCGTGTCAACTTCCCATGAACTAGGTGGGTACACTCTTATGGAACTGGGGTAAGTGAAGTGTTTGAAGGCGGGATACAGTTGTGCATAAACTGTTACATTTGCTTAGTATTATCTGATTCTATAAACATTAGACTCTACTTGCAAACTCCCAAACCTTCTCCCGCCGTCCCTGACTCTTCTCATACTGAGGTTGACCACTGAATTTAATTTAGTAGAAACAGTGTGCATTTCTTCAGGCTCCGTCAAATCGCATGGCATCATCTTACAATACAACTGTTTCCTGTCAATTGTCTTTAAAGTTGGTAACATTAAAGACGCCAAAGGGTAATACTCAGACCGAAGTCAGTGCAGGGAAGGGGGAATACATGTTAAGAACTGACTGAGTAATCAATAAAATAGCAATTGACTGAGTCGTTTAGTGTGACGCGACAAGAGGCCGGTGTGCAGTGTTTTTTTTTACTTACTGTATTTTTATTATCAAATTGCAGAGAACATCATTAAGATTTCAAGAACAACTGGAATAGTGGTAGATCCAGTATACAATATAAAGGGGCAATCAGAGGAATGTTAACAGAGATGAAAAATAATCCTGGAAGATTCAAAGGAAAAAGAATACTCTACATCCATACTGGTACAATTTTTCATCACTGTCTTCTTCCGTCTGACGTAGTGTTCAATTTGTGCTTTCTGTCACTGATAAAGAGCCTGTCAAATGTTTCGCAAAACACAAATTATTTGCTTCTTGGCAGTCTTAGAATCTAAAGGTCTCCTTTGAATGCTCAAAATGACCATAGTTAGTCTTGAGAGTCTATCGGATACTTATAAGTGTTGCTACTTCGTAACGGTCTTTTAGTCTGTTTTTAGATTTCTTATTGCACGATTTTTGCTTTGTTGCACAACCCAACATGGCAGTTGACCTCCAAGGCAGAGTCAGTTCCTTTGGCTTTTACAGCGTTTTCCAAGGTTCGCACTTGCCATTGCTCTGCTCTGATTGGTTCAGAATATTTTGGCGCGAAAAATACATCGATAAATCAGGGAGGATAAAGGCAGGATGGAGCATTGAACTCAACTTCAGGCATTTATGACTGACAAGTTTGATTTTCTTGGGTGCAGACATAAACATATAAAACTGTGTGTCAATACTATTATCAAACTAGTTTACAGGGTCCACACTGTCGGCTGAAATTGCAGAAAGAAAATAGGATTTCCGGTTTGTAGAAAAAACAAATTTCACCCGCCTTCGAACGCACCGGAAGTGTGGGAAGAGCGCTAGAGCTAGTCCTACTCCACATCACACATCGCTTGAAGAGCGGAGTGCTCGATTCGTCCCCTAACTATTATCCGACTTGCTGTAAATAACCTGAAAATCTACCACACTGTGACCCAGGCCTTATTATATATGACAGATATACGTCCCCAGGTGATTGGTTAAAGTTAATGATACTTACTTTTTCTTTTTAGGTGGGGTTTGCATGATGGCAGTATGCTGGCAGCCCTGCAGAAGGAATAAAGCAAGTTTCTTATTGGGGAGACAACAATGATCCTCAGCCGTTTTGACAGTAAAATAAAAATAAGTATCAATCAAAGAAACAAGAAGTAGAAGGGTAAAGGCAAGAATGGAAACCGATGACCTCCCCTCTCCAGCTTGTCCCTTAAGAGCGAGAGAGAGCCGGACGGTTAAGAGGGTCCTCTTTAGCCGTGTTTTTTCCGGATGCAGGATTTGCCTTACTTGAATGTCGGGATTCGGGATATTAAAGCAAAATGGAGGCCAGATTCGGGAGTACATGGGATACGGCTTGCCGAAAAAAATCATCAGGATTGCGGGATTCAGCGAAAATTAAGGATGGCGTCATGGGATCGAAGGATCGTATTAGATACCCTCAAGTAATCAGCTCCTGATACCCTCGGGTACCTAGCCAACTAAATGTTTATTCCATGTCCCAATGAAAGCATAGTGGAATGCTACATTTGAACCTGAGTAACTCAAAGGCGGTATAATGCTCTTTGAAAGCCAGTGCCTGTAGAACTTACCTCTCTTCAACGGCCGCCCTGGAGCGAGAGGTGAGTGACTGTCTTTGAGAGGTAAAAACAAGAATGCGGCATGGAGTGCATGAACAGAATGAATGGACTGGTCCACCGCCGGGACAAGAAAAACTGGCTGTTTCCGAAAGAGGCCGTTAGAAGACGTTAAACTGTGTAAAAAATAAATTTGAGTATGACAATTAAGTTGGGATTCGTAATGTTGGCTTCGGGTTAGTGATGGCCGCGTGTATACTGAAAGATCTGCTTGCATGTTCGTTTCAAAGTTGAAATATACAATTAAACCTGTGTTTCTAGAGTGATTAAAGTGATTTACCAAGTGAAAGTCAAGTTTGTGCGAATGACTTAAGAAGATTATGAAAAGAAGAATTATTTTACCTCGTATCAGACGATTTGAGATAACCCAGTGTCAATGATATGAGAAAATTATGGAAAGAAGAATTTTTACTCAGTGTCATACGAGAATTCAAGACAAGGAAGTGATTTGATTTTTCTGACAGTGCCAAACTATTAATAATTACTCCTATTGTCTATCACTGTCAACGGTTTTTTTTTTAAATAAATTGTAAGTAAAACTGCCATGTTGTTTATTCTCCATTACATGTTGGTTTAAGTGAATGTCTACGCCCAAGGCAGTGACCAAGTCGAAAGCCAAAGCTAAATAATCTCGTCACTCTTTACCAGTTATGTAATTTGTCGTTCTTCCTTTTTGCTTTTTGGCCTTTTTTTGTAATACATTGTTATGTAGTAGAAACATCTTGTAATAGTACAAAATAAATAAAAAATCGAAATCTATTTCTTCAAGGAATCTCCACTGTTTTAGCAAATTTATGTTCACTTGTCAGGATAATCAGTTCTGGTCCTCTCAACAGGGGCAGCCAACAAGCGAATGTTTCCAAACACGTAAGGAGTGCCTCAGATGGTTTTCTCTGTGGAGGCATTCTTGATTTCAGCTGTCCTAAAAAGTCTAGAAACTACATTTAATATCTGTTTGGATATTGTAGGGGAACTTTGGTGGACAAGTTTTACGTGCAATTTTCGTCCCCCTGAAACTGTTAGCTACCCTGATGGGTCTGGTCGAGAGTTCGAGGACATGGAGTAGCCTTTCTTTCTTTTTAATTGACAGATTAGAAATCCTGACGGGGTATTATTCTAAAGTTACGTACCTACACCACCATAGGAACGCATCCGATTGCATGTATTCACAAATTCTCCTAGTAACACACCCGTCGGCAATTTAATTTTAATGATTAATTCACATGGCTCGACATTTGCAATTCACAATATCACGTTAGATGCATCCCGTGATCTTAGCATAGTTTGGCGTCGCGTTTGATTGATGGCATCTCCAAACTCGTGATCTTTTGAACATTCTTTTCAGAAGTATGCAGTTGCATCTGAGGAAATCAAAATGGCGCTAGGAACCTCGCCTTAGTTGATGCGCGTGGATTCAGTCATTTAGTACCTTTTCTTCGACAAGAGGCATCAGTTTGCGCTGCAGGTATTTGACAATTGATTGATTTCGCGTGACTGTACCGTGTGTCTAGACTGATCATCTCGTCTCGAACACCAACATTGTATATTGCCATGTTTGCTTCAGGAATGCAGAGGAATACAAACCTTCCACTGATCTGACTAGCGCCTGGTGAATTGATTTATATCCTAAAGGACCTTGAAGCCTAATAATTCTTTCACTTAGAAGATCTTAGAAAAGGTGAGCTGAACGAGAATGTTGATGTCTTAGCACATTTCAGACATTTGCAGGTTCCGATCATAGGATGGTATAGCAGCTGCGGCGGGCTTGCCAGACTGGTTAATTAAGGTTTTAGGCAGATGGTCCTCAGATTGCTACCAACTTTATATACGCACCCCTCAGACTGTGTTATTGTCCCCCGCACCGAGAATGGCCAGTGTCCCATATCTCTAACTTTTTTTCCAGGCTTGGGGGGATACATGCTTCGCACGTATCAGTGGCGGTTTAAGTCTCACGGCGACTTCCCCAAGCTTTGGTTTTAACGCAAGCTTTTATATTTGATTGTATTCCAGCACGTGCTGGCGGAGTCGGCTCGTAGTGCTTATAAGATAAAGTTCCTAGAACAAAATATTTGCCCACACCGTTCCATTAAGTTGCACAATGCTGGCCGGAGGTTTCAGCTCGTAGTGCCGTGGAGTGTTAGGACGTATTAAGTTTGTTTCTTTCGGACCTACCTGAACTTGTCCGATCCGGCGCGTGTAAATTAGCGCCGGGGAGATAAGTAAGGCTTTATGGTCACGCTATGGAAGTCGTCCACCACGCCGATCGCGGAGCGGTGTTCCCCCCATTACGCCATCTGTTTGTTGTCTTATTTTATTACACTTTATTGTAAAGTCTAGCTAAAGGAACTACGAAATTAAGAAAGTTTTACAACTCAATTGTAAAACGCAGTTAATGGAGCGTGACGCCCTCAATCAACAACATGTAATGCAGTGTTATGCTATAGCCGTTATCAAATCTCGTAGAAGTTTACTCGTGGTGGGTAAAACTACTGGGTAGTGCGTAAAATCACGGCTATAGCTGGAAAATACTGATACAATAACAATCCTTGTTTTTTGTCGCAGTTGAGGCTAGTTTCTAATGTATCGCTCGTTTTGTATGGCTATAAAAATAATTTTCCTCATGCACATCTCGTGGAGCACTTTAGGTGCACGTTCTGGTCTGTAGTACAGTATTTTTTATTGGGTTACCTTGTGATAGCACTCGGACTATAAAAGGCCTAGTAAAAGTCCTGTGTCTCATTCCGAGCTGTATTGCGAAGTTGGTTACTTCAACCGTCCTAAAGTTTTGTAATTCCCACCCTTCCCTTCCTTTGGAGGCTTTGTTGCTGTTCCTAATAAACACGGGTTCACCGCTTTCTTTCGCCTTCGGTTTAAGTCTCACGGCGACTTCCCCAAGCTTTGATTTTAACGCAAACTTTTATATTTGATTGTATTCCAGCACGTGCCGGTGGAGTCGGCTCGTAGTGCTGATAAGATAAAGTTCCTAGAACAAAATATTTGGCTACACCGTTCCATTAAGTTGCACGATGCTGGCCGGAGGTTTCAGCTCGTAGTGCCGTGGAGTGTTAGGCCGTATAAAGTTTGTTTTTTTCGGACCTACCTGAACTTTTCCGATCCGGCGCGTGTAAATTATCGCCGGGGAGATAAGTAAGGCTTTATGGTCACGCTATGGAAGTCGTCCACCACGCCGATCGCGGAGCGGTGTTCCCCCCATTACGCCATCCATTTGTTGTCTTATTTTATTACACTTTATTGTAAAGTGTAGCTAAAGGAACTACGACATTAACCAGAATTTTTTTCGAACAGTTATTTTGCAGAAAAAAGCCGCTGGGTGCTCCTGAATAAGGAAATGTTAAACGAGACGATTTGCACCGACGATTTTTGTGGAAACAATGAATCAAAATTGTTATAACGCTGTTATAAAGAAGAGTCACCGTATTCTCAACTCCAAAAAATTAAGTCGAGTAAGGCGGTTGGAATTGATGAACTTCCAGCACGACTACTAAAGGACTTATCGGGGGTTGTCGCGAAACCACTTACCACTCTGATTAATTTATCATTATTTTCTGAAACAAAAAAGTGACCATCGGAATCGCAGGCGAGTTTGTTATTTGGCAGTTATTGTATCGGCTTTTGTATGATGGGAACAATAAGGCAGATCTGGTCAATTAGGGGGATAACACCTTCCGATATCTGCATAATTCTTTAGATCATACGAAAGCCGAATCCAACAAATTGAATTCGGCGACTGAGGATGGAGGTCAGATCCCCTAAAAATAAGTCCCATTCTTAACATAAATTCTTTGAGTCACACTAACTTTTAATAATGCTCTTAACAAAATGAATTTTAAATTTTTAAGACCTTTTAACTCAGCCGTGAGAAACAAACCATATAATTTTCTCTTTAGATCAAATCAGAGAACAGACGGAAACAATCAGCAAGAAGATAACTGAGGAAGGAGGTCAGTTCGAATGCTAATTGCAAATTCCTTATTTAGACACTTTCTTTTGTTTCTATGTATTGCCATAAAATTCCATTCAATCAGATTTTACTAATATAATCACGTGTATGGAGAAGACAGCCCCTTAGAGCGTTAAAAATTCTTTGAACTAACATTACTTTAAATGGGCGTCTGGAAAGTCAGGAAACCGGAGTTCGGAAAAGTAGCAGTGTTACGCGGGTAATCTTTTAGAGGACGGGTATCTTGCAAACCAAACTGAACGCAGGGTTGTCGGAACAGTAAGAAGATTTATTCCAAAAATGAACGTAGTTTCCACGTAGTAAAACTCCACAACAGCACGTAACTCGTTAAACTGAAACGGCCTCCGCCAACTTGAATAAACACTGCTTTCGTCACCACTAACGTCAAACTCTTTTCGCTTGTGAAAACTAGTTAAAACTTAACTTGGGCTCGCCGACTTATATACTTTCAAAATAAGATTCTAGAACTTTCCAAATAGTCTAATTGTAGAAAGATTACAAAATATACCACTTTAGCTTACACAAGATCCTAAAATAAACAAACTATGAACTCTCATGAACCTTCTAGAATGTCACGTTTAAAAGTCACGCAATGCAATTTTTCGTAACATAACCCCCTTTCAGAAGAAATTTCCTAAATTTCCAATACAACAGAAAAATTGCTAGCTAATATACAACAGGAGTAGTCCGGTGTCTCTCAGGTTACTCTTTTTCGCGACTAAGATAATCCGCTCCAACATTCTCTGATCATTTGATGGCTTCCACCCGCATGAGTCGTGCGTTGGTATATTTTGCGCTGTCCATGTACTTCAGCGGCTCGTGGTCTGTCTGCAGCACAAAAGGTATACCGTACAAATACAGATGAAATCTCCTGATTGCCCATACAATCGCTAGGCACTCTTTCTCGATTGTAGAATAGTTGCGCTCCGCACTTGACAATTTCTTGCTTGCATAACAAACAGGGAATAATTTGTCATCGTGCCTTTGCATCGATACTGCATCAATTCCATCGTTGGAAGCGTCCTTCCGTAAGAAATAGGTTTTAGCTGGATCGGGGAGACGTAGAATAGGTTCACTTCTTAGGTAGGAGTTGATTATTTGGTAGGCTTTTTGTTGTGCTTCACCCCACTCAACTTTACTGGGTTGTCCTTTCCGTGTGAGATCAGATAAGGGCGCTGCTATCGCTGCGAAGTTGGGAATGAAATCTCTGTAGTATCCTGCTAGACCCATAAATGACCGCACCTGTTTCTTTGTGCTTGGTCTTGGGGCATCCTTAATTTTCTTCACGTCATCCTGATGTAGACCAATCATTTCTTGCTCTAGTCGATGCCCTAGGAAATCCACACTGTTTACTCCGAATAGGCACTTTGTAGATCTAATAGTCAAACCAGCTTGTACAAGGCGCGAAAACAGCTCTCTAAGGGCTCTAATATGTTCTTCCCACGTACGGGTGTGAACCAATATATCATCCCAGTAGAAGTCGACATCATCTAGATCTTCTATCAATTTCTTCATTGCGCGCTTCAGTGTTGCCGCCGAGTTAATCATTCCAAACGGCATCTTCAAGAAATCGTACGACCCATCAGGTGTTACAAACGCTGTTTTCGGTATGTCCTCCTCTGGTATAGGTATTTGCCAATATCCCTGTCTAAGGTCAATTTTTGGAGTAAAACTTGTCTCCACTAAGCTTCTAGAACAAGTGTTCAGCAGTTGGCATAGGCTCAGGATCAAATACAGTTAGTTTATTTAATTTCCGGTAATCAACGCACACGCGGTTTGTGTTGTCTTTTTTCTTCACTACTTCAACCGGTGACGCATACGGACAACTGGACTCTCTAATAACTCCCACTTTGACCATGTCAGCAATATCTTTTCTCAGTGATTCTCTCATGCTGTAAGGTACAGGGTAAGGTCTTGATCTAACCGGCTCGTCTGGGGTGAGTTTAATGTGATGCTGAACGAGATCTGTGGTACCTGGTTCTTCAGTAAACAAATTCGTGAACTGTTTAGCCAGATGCGTAAATTCGGTCCGTTGCCCGTCCGTAAGATTTGGCCCAGTTGCAACATCCTCGATTGACTCCTTGGCTACATATCTACCAAGCTCTAAGAAATCAACCTCTTCTTCCTCTGCTTCATCAACTGTAGCTGCACAGTCGACAGCATCGTCTATACTCGTAGCGTCTGCTCCAACAGCTACTGCTCCTTCGACTGTAGTCTCCTCTCGCTCAAAATAATTTTTAAGTAGGTTAGCGTGGTAAACTTTCTCCTTGCCTTTTACTTTCACTTTGTAGTCATTGAGACCTACTACCGAACTGCCTTGAAAGGGACCTTTCCGCTGCATAAGTAACTTGTTATGGTCGGTAGGTAGCTGCGCAAGCACTTTCTCACCTGGCTGAAACTTCCTAACCTTAGACTTGCGGTCGTAATAGTGCTTTCCTTTCTGCTGGGCTTTCTCCAATTCACTATGGGCGAGTTTAAGGGTATCTTCTAACTTCTCTCGCAACTCGAAAACGTACTAGTAACTGTTCTTTACTTCAGGCTTCTCAACTTCTTTCGTCCACAGCTGTTTGAGTATAGTCATTGGTCCTCTAACAGCTCGAACGGCGAAAAACCAGTGGACTCTTGGGGGACTTGTCAATAAGCAACATAACGTTAAAGTCTCCGGTGAACTGATCCTCGCCGACAAGGTCCTTCTTGACTACAACTCCACTGCAACCAGTATCTCTTAAGGTGGCTCGACTGGATTTTTTGGGGTTGATACCTCCCAAGTTTGAGCATTAACTACGTCGGCATGAATAGAGATATGGAAAAAAAGTTACCACAACTGTATTATATAAAGATGAAAATTTATGATCTGGGTTTTATTGCAATCGGAGTCGCCATGGCAACGTAATGACGTCATTACGTTTTTCATTTATCGTTGTGTTTCTCCGTACTCGGAGTTTTTTGAAGAAATCGCTTAAGGGAGTATGTACCTGCCATAATTGCCTCCATTATGGCAAGTTTAAAGAAATTCTATGAGAGCGTTTTCGAAATATTTTGAAGTGCAGTTTTAAGAATCATCAAAGCAGTGAAATAGCATGCTAGCCGCACAATTCGCTAATATTTTAAGAGAATGATAAGCTTTGGAATCGCAGCTTCTTCTCATAGTGGTTTGATTCCATTGAAAACTGCTTACAAAAAAAGAGGGAAATTGCTCTGGGCGATCGCGAGTAAGAAGAATTTTATTAACTTGCATTCAGCTGCTTTTGATACAGTTTTTGGACGTAATTTGGTCCATGCCTAAAAATTTCGCATTTCTCCAAAAACCGCTCGATGAATTTTTTTATAAATTCGACAATTCCGAGATCAATTGGCAAGAAATGTTCCCTGCAAGTTTCAAGAACATTGAAAACAGGGAAGGCTTTTAAATGGGGCCTCAAACATAACCAATTTCCCCTCCAGATTTTGTGTTTACAAGTGAGCGTCCTAATTATTCACTGGCATTGTTTTTCAAGTTCCATATGCACGTGTGCAACTAGCAAAAGATATAAATTTGCATAAAAAAGAACTCTCGATTACTTTGCGAAGAAATATTCGGAATATGCTAATAACTGGCTTGTCGTCACAGATAGCAGTGAGAGCCGAAACGGTGAACGTCACGGCACATCGTGTAGGATGCAATACTTAATTATCTTACTCGGGTTATAACATCACAGAAACTCTCTCAAAGAGTTGCTCTGATGTTATAATGTATCACTAATCTCTTTACCCGGTAATTAGCATGTCCCGGAGATTTAACCGAGGGTCCTTTTTTATACAAATTCTAACTTTTTGCTAAATGTGCACGTGTATATGAAACTTGAGAACAATGCCAGTGAATAATGAGGACGCTCTCTTGTAAACACAAAATCTGGGGGGAAATTGGATTTATTTGAGGCCCTATTTAAAAGCCTTCCCTGTTTTCAATGTTCTTGAAATTTGCAGGGAATATTTCTTGACGATTGATCTCGGAATTGTGGAATTTATAAAAAAATGAATCGAGCGGTTTTTGGAGAAATGCGAAATTTTTAGGCATGGACCAAATTACGTCCAAAAACTGTATCAAAAGCAGCTGAATGCAAGTTAATAAAATTCTTCTTACTCGCGATCGCCCAGAGCAATTTCCCTCTTTTTTTGTAAGCAGTTTTCAATGGAATCAAACCACTATGAGAAGAAGCTGCGATTCCAAAGCTTATCATTCTCTTAAAATATTAGCGAATTGTGCGGCTAGCATGCTATTTCACTGCTTTGATGATTCTTAAAACTGCACTTCAAAATATTTCGAAAACGCTCTCATAGAATTTCTTTAAACTTGCCATAATGGAGGCAATTATGGCAGGTACATACTCCCTTAAGCGATTTCTTCAAAAAACTCCGAGTACGGAGAAACACAACGATAAATGAAAAACGTAATGACGTCATTACGTTGCCATGGCGACTCCGATTGCAATAAAACCCAGATCATAAATTTTCATCTTTATATAATACAGTTGTGGTAACTTTTTTTCCATATCTCTATTCATGCCGACGTAGTTAATGCTCAAACTTGGGAGGTATCAACCCCAAAAAATCCAGTCGAGCCACCTTAAGAGATACTGGTTGCAGTGGAGTTGTAGTCAAGAAGGACCTTGTCGGCGAGGATCAGTTCACCGGAGACTTTAACGTTATGTTGCTTATTGACAAGTCCCCCAAGAGTCCACTGGTTTTTCGCCGTTCGAGCTGTTAGAGGACCAATGACTATACTCAAACAGCTGTGGACGAAAGAAGTTGAGAAGCCTGAAGTAAAGAACAGTTACTAGTACGTTTTCGAGTTGCGAGAGAAGTTAGAAGATACCCTTAAACTCGCCCATAGTGAATTGGAGAAAGCCCAGCAGAAAGGAAAGCACTATTACGACCGCAAGTCTAAGGTTAGGAAGTTTCAGCCAGGTGAGAAAGTGCTTGCGCAGCTACCTACCGACCATAACAAGTTACTTATGCAGCGGAAAGGTCCCTTTCAAGGCAGTTCGGTAGTAGGTCTCAATGACTACAAAGTGAAAGTAAAAGGCAAGGAGAAAGTTTACCACGCTAACCTACTTAAAAATTATTTTGAGCGAGAGGAGACTACAGTCGAAGGAGCAGTAGCTGTTGGAGCAGACGCTACGAGTATAGACGATGCTGTCGACTGTGCAGCTACAGTTGATGAAGCAGAGGAAGAAGAGGTTGATTTCTTAGAGCTTGGTAGATATGTAGCCAAGGAGTCAATCGAGGATGTTGCAACTGGGCCAAATCTTACGGACGGGCAACGGACCGAATTTACGCATCTGGCTAAACAGTTCACGAATTTGTTTACTGAAGAACCAGGTAC
>BOPM01000739.1:43100-59411 GCA_022179025.1 Porites australiensis
AGATAGTACATATATTTTCAGTGTCAGACAACGGGTGAACGAGACGCCCAGAGTTGATGAATTGCCATAAACCGTCGATCAGGATTGTCGGATATATATTCTGTATATCGTACTAAAACGTGATACACATGTGTGATGTATTTACCAGAAAAGACAGCCAATAGCTTTAAGAAGGTAATAATATAATCCCCCGTCCCATCCCAAATAAGGGCATCAGCCCCACTTCTGGCCTCATTCACCTGACTTCATTGATGGTGAGGTGGAAACGCAAGTGTTACGAGTTAAAAGTATAGAAAGGTTAATTAGATTCACTTCCAAATTAACACGCTTGCATCTTGTCACCTTGAAAGTCTTAGGATTTTACATGTCAACGGAGCTGCCATCTCATCCGCATGTTATAATTCATCCACAATGCAAATAAATAGCTAAAAAGGTTGGAATCATCTACCATATACATTGGTTTAAGATACGCTCTTAGTAACCCATTTGTCTCACCAGTAAGCAATCCGGACCTGTTGCCAAGGAGGGCTATCCCACATACTGTAGGGTAAAGTGCAGCCCAGGGTGCACTACCCCGCCACAAATCAATAAGTAACAACGTAAAATGTACAAACAGCTAGGATTTAATTGATGGATATTATATCAAGCTAGTTTTTCAAAATGGTGGCAACTTAATGAACAAGGTAATGTAACAATCGAGGAAACAAAATAACCAACTAAAATATAATAAAATGAAATAGCATATGATAGAAATGAAATAGAACCAGGCAGGCATAGCGATTAATGGAGACAAAGCTTCCAGTTGGGTAGGAGGGCGGGAAAATACAATATGCGAGTGCAAGTCTAGGTTCTTGTTTGACGAGTAACAATGAAATGTGGCTAGCAAGTGGTATAAGGGGGTTTACATAGGGAAAGACAGGTGAGAATCATGTGATGCTGTGGAAAATTACTGGGAGCTTTGGCAAACACTTTAATATTGTAAAATTAAAAGTAACTTTGTGCTAAGCAATGAGCTATTGACTGTTGCACGAGGCTTGATTGCAAGGGTGGGGGGAGTAGACAACAATGGGGACAAGTGAGGAAAGAACTAGTACTGCCTTAGGACTCATTAACCCCAGTTTAGAGCTTTACACCTATAACATAATTTATGTCTTATTTCTTAGCAGAACATGATCATTTATTCCGTCTTTTTTCTTCCCACCTTTAAACCATACTTCTATTCCCTTTCCCATTCAGTTTCCGGTACCTGACCTGTTGCTATATATTCCCATTCCTGTTCAGAATTTCGGATGTCTATTGCCTGGTTTTCAAGACATCCACTTTAAATTGTCCTCAATGAAAGGTATGCGATGAAGGTTGAATTCTGTTTATTATATCCTCCCTGACAGATAGAACAAGAAAAGACTTCAAGCAGATGAAGAGCGACATAGAGACGCTGAAGACTTTGGTTTATGCGACCAAAGAGGAAGGTGAGTTTCCCCACAATGTAGCCCGCTGGAAATTTAAAGTATCCATCTAAAAGAACTGTAAAATGCTGATCGATCAGTGATCGTTTGTCTTACAAGTGTCTCTCTCGAGCTCTTGGATCCCAAAACAACAGTTTTGTATCCAAGGAGGACCCAAAGTGCTGAAACTTATTCATTTGCCTTCAATTAAAATTGTAATTCTCTCAGCAAGAGGGATGACGTATGAACCAGAAACAAACACCCGAGACTGTTTATAGTCCTCTATTTTCCCATAAGATCATGGCGTTGGAGCCGCCTATACCAGTGGCCTGCGTGGCACGCGCAAAACGGGAAGGGGTAGAGGAAGACAAGCTCGTCCGTCCCTTTTTCCCTCCCTCTCTATCACCTTACTACGATGGCTGTAAGACCCAAAACTCACACTCAGTTACGATTTTGGGATTTCTGCTGATGTCAGCATTTTGGTAACCGGTTTTGCGCGGTTTGGGACAGTTTTTATATATGCACTTTTTGGGCGGTTTAGGACAGTTCTTTTATATTTTGCTGATATATGCACTTTTTGAACTTAAGGAGAGCGTCTCATACTAGTATGCAGATGGTGCGTTCAAATGAAAAAAATGATATAATATGTAGTAGTAGTATGAGTGAACAAATGAGAAACGTTGAGCCACATGCCCGTTTGTCGGGTAATAAAATAATCTACCCTAATAATAACAGTCTACTAGATTGCCAACATTAAAAACTCTGGCAGCACGAGCATTAGTTAAGGACCGAATCAAGTACTTTGAGGAACTGTCCGATAAACAAGCTCCTACTATTAGATTAGATAAAATTCCTGTTTCGCTGCAAGATATGCGGGATGAGGAATTGGGGCGTGCAAGAGTATCGAAATATAAAAAACAATCATCATTCAAAACTTGTTTCACGAAAGACTAGAACAGATGCCTGGTAAATGAGAACGAGCACAAATTACGATAAACACTGTTATTGAACATGCAATTGGTAACAGAACTGAGTACACTGATAAGACATATGGGCCGTTCAAAATGGAAGTCCCAAAATTAAGTAAACCTGATATGTACAAATTCTTAATGTATACACTGCTCCAAAATAACTTCACAGTCTTATCAACGGAAACTATAGCCGAAATTGGAGCTACTATAACTACACATAATGAGCAGTTCTTCAAAGATCATGTAGCCGGTGCCCTTAAATTGAATACATTCTTCTTAGACAAGCAGTTTCAGATTAAACAACGGGGCGAAAATACTTGTATGGTGGATTTTGTTTGGTATAACTGCCGGGGTAAGAAAGGATTCCAGAAATATACGTATCAAAAATTATATGATGAGATGGAAGTTTATGGGTCAGGCAGTTTTCCAATGATGTCAACACAAGAGTTAATTGATTGGGCTAAAGCATGTCATCCAAATGTATCGATCCACGCTTATGATTCAACATGGAGGAAATTTATGAAACACATAGCATCACTTGGTCGTTCAGATGTTACATTAGTATTCTACATTAAAGACCATCATTTATATCCCATTCAAGATGACCGCCTCAAACAGATCGCTACAAAAGCTAACCAAGGAGGCGCCGATAATCTGTGGCGTTATATGACAGACATGAAATGGTCTAATAAATCGAGTAATTACATTATGTACGAAGAACTGGAAAATAACGAGCTCACTGAAGAGGGTAAACCAACATTGTTGACAATCGAGAACCATGTAATAGTCTTGCCACCTGACATGAAAATCGAGCCCGTTATTGAAACATATATGATCAGGACTAATTATTTTGTCGAGTATTTACATTACGATAATAATGGCAGATTAGATGGCTTTATGGATCACATTAATAATATGTATGTTCTTAACAACGAATATGAAACCCGTAAATCGATCTGTGAGCGGTTATATAAAATATACAAATCTTATGATTTTATTTGGTGCAATCAATCATACACCTCACTGGCAACCTCATTATTTAAGCACATGAGAGACTATTTGCCAGAATCGCAATATGACACCAAAACACGGGAAGTACTTGATGATTTCTATCCTCGAGCATTACAATGGTGTTCAACTGACCCAGCACCCGATAATCTGGTGTCATCAGATATCTCAAAATGTTATCCTTCAATACTGATCGATAATGAATCACCAATACCATTATACACAATTCACGATATTATCAAGCCCTTTGATGGGGTATTAAGGATAGGCGAATACTATATCGATGAATATGTTATCGACAAACAAATTGGTAAGGGGATCAAAATTGTAGCTGGGTTTTACAGCGAACTATTGGTGCGTGCATTGATCACAAAATTTAAGATGCCCATCTCTAATGTCAAATGTTGTATTCAAGCACGTAAAACATTAGCCCCAGACACATTCAAGAATTACATGTTAGCGATATTCTCAATGTTCTCAGAATCTCAAGCCAAATTACTGGCAAACAGTTATATCAGCGAACTGGGTAGGAAATATAGCCGCAAGGATCATGGATTTACTTGTAGTTCACTTGATACAGCACAATGCATCTGGACATCTGCTCTTGCTGAGAATCGTGACGTGGTAATAGACAGTTATCAGAATCCAAAAACCCAACAAGAAATATATCTAATGAGAGAGCGTCAAATTGAGCGCATATTCTCTGACAATACATCAATCAACCGCTTTGTTACCTCTCAGTCCCTATTGAAATGTCTGAACATGTTACATGACAATGCGAATCATGATAATGATGGCAATGGAATCAGTCAAGTGTATGCAATCAATACAGACGGCATCTTTATGACTAATCCTAAAAACCAATACCCCAACAAGAATGATGTCAAATTTACAACTGATAGTATCGGACAAATATTTCAAACTGATAGCCCGGTTGTATATTTCCAGAAACATTACCGGAAGAATTTTAATCTTGATAATTATACTGATTATGTGGGAAATGGTGCTATTTATTATGGCGGCGCCGGATGTGGTAAGACATATCGATTATGCCAAAAAGCACTAGCAGCTGATGACCCCAGAATCCTATCATTTACTAATAAGGCTATCCAGAACGTGAAATCGGTATTATGTGATGTGTACAATAATTATGAGTTAGCTAAGAAGTGCTATACATTTGATCTGTTCTTTTGTGATCATCACGGGCATGACATAACAGCACTAGAGGGAAAAACAATATATGGGGACGAATATTCCATGACTCCTAATAAGTGGATGACTAAACTCTATCAGGCATTCACTAAATATAACCTCACTATTTACATGTTTGGCGATACTAATCAGTGTGATCCTGTTGAGCCATCTGATATGTTTTATGATTATTTTACATCCATTCCAATCTCAGCGATGTGCCCACGACGGGTTGAAATGAAGTATATAGAAGAATATGCTCGATACGACCCACAAACACGGGATCTGTTAACCAAGTTTCTCAAGAGTGGTACTATCAAACACCAATTTCAACCACCACAAGATAGTTACTATAATATCTGCTATCTGAATAAAACAAGGCGGCGTGTCACGCAAGAATGCTGTAATAGATTTACTGAAAATAGAGAATATTATGAGATCGAATTTAAGTATCAAGGGCATCGGGAGAAATATAGAGTATCAAACGGGATGCCAATGTTAGTGACACAAAATATGCGCAATAAAGATATGTTTAATATGGAGCAGTACAACATTGACAAGATTGAGGAAAATAAAGACGGTCATCTCAATTTTATTCTTAATGGTACAATATTCAGTCACAGTGAATTTCGCGAATCTTTTATACCATCATTTTGTGTTACAGTGTATAAATATCAGGGAGGAACAATAAGCACCCCAAATAATATGTATGATGTTGAGAAAATGGACAAGAAACAGCTCTACACAGCATTATCCAGAACAACAGAATTAAATCATGTCCATCTTTATACAACAAAATTGAACCGTAAATACAAAATCAGAATGCCGCCGCATTTCGTGACAGTAAATAGCTCCTTTAATGATGATTACCACAATGGTCAAATTTACAAGATTACGTTCGAACACAACAATAAATTGTATATTGGTAGCTCTATCAGAAATCTACAAGAGCGGCTCAATGAACATGTGACCACAAAATCAAGTGCAATTTATCAATACAAGGGTGACAATCCAGTGATGACACCAATAATACGCGCACCTTGTAAGGATCATCAAGAATTAAACAAAGTGGAAGCCGAATACATCAGATATTATAGTGAAAAATATGGGGAACGTTTACTCAACAAACAATCAGTCCCTAAACAGACGGTCAAAATTGAATACAAACATCAAGTGCAAATCGAGACAGAAAATCAATTGCGCGACCGTCTGCGCCAGAAATTTGGTGATAAACTCAAAATCAAGGATGATCCCATGAATAAGCTACTATACTACGATGCTAAGATTGATGGCAAACGTTACAAAACAATGGCCAGATATACCAAACAATCCAAAGAGGAAGCAATGTCAAAGATAACCAAAAAGCAACAACAGCTGATCGGTGAATTGACAATCCAATGGGAATAATAAGTTATCAGATCATGATATACTCGAGTTATGTGTATGGGCATAAAAAAATAAAATCTCCATATAGTATATAGTAATGTGTAATAAAGAAGTTCATAAGTTATTGATCCAAGAGGATTATGTTAATTGCGTCTTTTGTGATAAACAGATTCAGGACCCCGGTAAGCCCAGGCGAAATTTTTGTTGCGATTCTATGAGACTTATCAAGGATAACTTTCTTGTGTGTGAAAATTGTGGCCAAGTACATGATTATTAAACAGCAGACGAGTATATTGACTTTTATGAGGATAGATACAGAGTAAAAAGAAAGTCCGTATATCACAGAAAATATCACATCATAAATGTCATGAATGATATCGCACAAACAAACGGCATTCAAATCGGTTATTATAATAGAGAGAATATCCTGAGAATATTCAAACTAATTGATAATGTTACCCACCAACCAGGTGTTCGCCGAAAACGGCTTATTAGTGTAAACTTTATCATTAAACAACTATTCGACATGTTAGGAATAGAATACAAGTTTATTCCTCTCACAAAATTAAAGAAGACGTTAAATTATTACAGTCAATGGTGGGCTCAAATCTATGATCTCATCAAGGAGGATATTAATTAGAGTTAGTAGTGGGGGTGGAGAGGAATTTTTTTCCATATTGTTTTTCAAATTTTGTTACTAATGGACAGAAATCTATAATTGTATCATCAAGAATATTAACCTCTTTTAAAAAGTCCTGTTTATTAAAGGGCCCACCTCGAAGCGAAGTTTTGAGATCGGCTAATATTTTCTGATATGTTGTATATGCATATGTGCTCATTTCTATTTTACGTTTGTAGTTCTTAGTTTCACAGAATGTTTTGAGTAATACACCGGCGTCTGTTACAGTACCTATAATAATACGCTACCAATAATGACTAAACCCGCCGATACGATATTAGAAGCCGGATTGACTTTTTTGTACTGTGTATAGGCTTTTTGATAGCACCAGTACCTATAGTGTTAATATTTATACAGCTCTTTAATCTCCTGTATCTCTTCTTTTGTTTTGTTTTTGTCAATGTGGTTGAAGTTGAATATACTCATTTATATTATTGGTTTAGAAAAATTACAGAAAATAAGAACCGCTCAATTTTTCCTGCAACATTATTCTATGAAATTCGATGGTATCGAAATCGTGAAAGTTTGGAGTGTACATTACTCTATAGATCACTGTATCTTCTGAGAATATTCTGAATGTATAGGTACTTTGAGATGTTAAAGTTGAACATAGTGTTAATGTTGCACTATGATTACTGATTGATGCTTTTGCTGTTACGTCACCCCCTGTACCTTTCTTAGTCAACCAAAACACAACACGTTTACCATTGAAACTGTTTAGTAATGTGATAGAAGTTTCGTTAGTGGACCCATGACCATTAGTTTGCAATTTTAATTTCTTTGTTGTTTTGTCATAAATCAAATGTGGTTTTTCATAAGCTTCATTACTCATCAATGTTTTAATACTAAATGATCTGTTCAGCCACAGCTGCATAACAACACAAAGAGTAAAGCTCCTTTTACTGAATAATTCCAAACTTATTGTGCTATTTTTTTTTCTCAATCCGCCCTCCCAACTATTAGCAATATCCATTCTAGGAAAATAAATATTAGGTTGGGTGCCTGAAACTATGATACCTGATACTTTTATTGTTATTTTATAGTTACTAGTATCACTTAAATCATAAAATTCCTCAAATATTTCCCTGTACATATTATTTGTTTTATAAGGGCTCAATTTTGTCTCCAAATCTTTGACCATCTTTACAGTAGCAGCCGAATTATTCTTCGTTTTATCTGGAGCAATGTTTAATATTTTCTTTCTGTTCATATCCAGATTAACATTGTAAACAACTTCAGTCTGCTTAATATCAAATGCCGTATGATAATCATATGTCTTCTGGGGATCGATCGATGACACTTTTCCGAAAACACCATAAGCAATCATCCAGTTATTTGTCCAATTTTTTGGGTAGGTGTTGAGATCAATGCCCGTCTGGGGTATATTAACATAAAGATCCAGACTGTAAAATGTACCTGATACAGTTTTTTGAAAGTTTACAATTATTTTGATATAATACATATATGCAGTGTTTCCACTACTATTTGTGTACTGGTGAGAAAACTTTTGTACTGTAAAACCAGCAACGGGTACCCCCTTTGATGTGGTTTTATTAATTGCAGCAACTGATTTATGCCATAATTGGTAATCTGAATTGAGGATTTCAATACAAAGAGTATAATCTTTATCCTTATTAAGTTGATAACAATTGATTCCCATTCCATAAGAGTATCCTCCTTGCTTATCTTTTATAATTACTGTATATAGAACTTTGTGGTTGTATTGATGGTAGTTACCATCTTGGGGCATTAAATTATCAATTTTAGTAATGTCAAAACTATCGATGTTATTTGGTTCGAGATCAGTCCATGCTAATCCATTAGTCATCAAGTACTTAAATTCATTATTGTACTGGCTGGGTTTAACATGTGATTTTTCTAAATACTGCTTATTAACCCCACCAGCAGCATCTGTTTATTATTGATTATAATTAGGTTGCTGATTAAATATTCCCATTATATAATATTATATTAGATATTTCCATAAAAGTTTCTTTTGACAGTCTTCATTGGTTTATCTACATGTAGGAATGAATAGGGTTGTTTTGTTGCTTTAACATACTGATCCTTTGTTACATTCAACTCTCTAGAAATCATATTTCTCTCATTACTGCTCGGGAAATCATAAACAACATAATGACTGTAGTTCAATCTGATATCTTTTGGTGTTTTATAAAATGATTGTGAAAGGTAAATAACACTGCAGTTCTTATGACGGTCTTGAATAAAATAATCGATGAGCGGCTTTTAGTTCTTATCACAAATGAAGTCGTCAAATATTACAATTTTCTGGGCATCACTTTCCAGACTATTGACAGGTTTAATGTCATCATTATTGCAGTGCATTATGTCATATCCAACCTGGCTACTAATGTCATTCACTGTTTCTATCATGTGTCGATACTTTTCCTGTTCCAGATTTTTGCCATATAAATGGATCTCATCATAATAGACTAATGGTTTCATAAGGATGTGGTAAAGTAGATTTGTTTTACCCGACCCTGAATTGCCACATATTAGCATCCGGAAATTGGACTTGGGCATATACTTGTACAGCTGTTTGAAGTTTGTATTTTCATCTTCATTGAAATCATAATTTGGAATATCCATATAATATTATGTTAGATAAATTGAGATAAGTTCAGATAAGTTGAGATAAGTTTTATATAATGTACTAGTATAATGGATATAGAAAGATTCAAGAGACTCAGTATTCCTAAAATTGAAGCAGGAAAAATGACCGAAGTTGTTAGGGATGTTATAAAGGAAGTCCGAACTAATAAGCAGGATGTATACGAAAAGACGTCTTAAGACTTGAAACCTCTAACTGAAAAGTTTGATAAGGAGATAGAGGAAATCAGTAAATTGAGAGAAGATGTCAATAAACAAGTTGTTCCATATGGTGAACAAGTTCAAAGATTAGCATTACCAGGCCTAAGTGGTGAGGTGGCACCCAAAATGATAGCTGATATGAATAAAGGATTTACTCAACAAGAATTGGCATTCATACAAAACCAGCAATTGCCATTACCGGCTGACATCTTTTTGCAAACCCTAAAACAACCAAATTATGCGAAACAAATTCTGGATAAATCTGGTGAAATGAATAAGGAGTTAGGCAGGAAAAAAGCCCATTTGAGCACAACAAAAGCTAACAGAAAGAAAAATAAGGATGAATTTGCCGATTGTGATGAAGGAATTGATATCATAAGAAAATACCGACAATTGGCATTCTAGAGGAAGCTACAAAAACTCTAAAGGTTGGAAAAGGTATTTACACACTGAAAAAGAGGAATGCTTATAAGGTTAACCCACAAACTGGTGTGTACGGAAATGTTAGAATTGAGGTGCCCAAACTTTATGGCCAGCTCAAACTAATTGCTCATAAGGATGGTAAAAAAGTATATCATAAGCAAGTGGACTTTGATACCGTTGATCTGCTCACAAAGCGGTTGAAGAGTAAAAAGAAGTATTCTCCATTATCAAAAATGGTATTTGATGACCTGAATAGAATAAGTGATATTCCAATTCACCGAACTAGTAATAAGTACAAAACAATCATTTCAGGAGTTGTTTATTATAATAACCCAGCTGACTTACTGGACAGATTAGAATTATTAGGTGAATCCATATTGGCTGGAAATAATGGTGTGAAAAATGAATTTTTTAAAATTGCTCACACACTGAACAAATTAGGTGTTCTAAATAATAACCAGCTTAATAGTCTGATAAAACAGTATATAATGTAATCTAATAATATAAATGCAAGAAAGAGCTTTTCATATTTCATCTGTTAATAGACAGAAAATCGGACAGAATAAAGCAGAAGATTTCATAATTAAATTTGATCCAGTCTTAAAAATCCAAAGTAAATATGACACATGAAATAGCACTGGATAAGGCTACAATGACTTACAGTTGGCATAATATTTCAGATCAGTATCAAAATAATCAAATAAAATACTCACCTGATGGTGGCACATCATGGCAAACCGACAAATTTGTTGATGGGATGTATACTTACTCAGATCTAAATGATTATCAACATCAGTGGATGAAAAAGAAGGGCCATCTCACCACCGACGATAAAACTGGCGATAAATACCATATTAACTTAACATTTGTATTATCGACATACAAGATTCTCATTCAGATTGACAACAATTACCAACTGGATCTGAGAAACAGTAAATTTGGGGAGTTAATTGGATTCACAGAAAAGATTGTCAATAAAACAGAATATGGGACAATTATTCCCAATATCACAAATTCCATTGATATGATCTATATCAATACCGATGCTATTACGAACAGCATATTAAATGGTGTTAATACTAATACGTTGGCTGTTATTCCAACTGACAATTTGACAAGAAGTTTCCCATTCACATTTGAACCCAGAAGACTATTGTTTAATGAAGTTTCCCAACTTAATATTTGACAAATGAGGTTTTATATCACAGACTAACTCGGGCGACCAATTGGACTGAATAAGATTAACTGGTTTATGACATTGATATTGCGATCCAAACCAGCATAATATCTAACCTAATAATATACAATGAGAGAATCAGAATTTAATAGACGTTATGATGTTAAAACGGGGAGATATGTTAAGAAGCATATTTATGGAGAAGGTGTTACCGATGTTTTCAAAACGATTGGAAGAAAGCTATTTGGAAAGACGATGAAAGAGGCTGCTAAAACAGCGACCAAGAAGGCTGTTCAGAAAGCTGCTACCAAAACTGGCGAATATGCTGGTGAAAAAGCAGGCAATAAAATCATTCAGTTATTAAGCAAAAAGAATAAAAAGACACCGGTAGCAGCATCACCAGTACCGACATCGCCAATAGAAAAACCACAATCAAGAGAGCTAAGCGATTACGAGATTAATTTAGCTCCTGAATACCTATGTGCTAAGTTTAAAAAACGATCTTCTGTACGTAATCGCACAACCCGTAATAATGAGAAGTTCGAAATCCCATTATTCAGGTCAGCCACTGGCCAACGTACCTTCGCCTATAGAGCAGTATCCCCGTGGAACAGGTTAGACGAAGACCTTAGAAACCCTACAACTGTAAAGGCCTTTACGAAAGCCCTGAAACTTGTAATGAATGAATGATCGAATGACAGTTAGCATTTAACAATTATTAGCTTGTTAGATATAGCTTGCATTTATATTTGTAAATAGGTACTGAAAAACCTTTTTTTTGGGAGTATTTATTAAAGTTTCATTTCATTCATTTCATTAATGAGAGAGTGAATCAATTATTATCCGGGGGTCAGATGAGAAGATTTATGTAGTCTATTATTATATGAAATCATTTAGAGATCCAAAGTATGTTGAACGATATGAAGATGTTATTTTTGACCTAGAAACAGCACTGAATACAACTGTCGCCAATAATGCTCACCAAAAGAAAGATGGCTACAGATTTGTTGTTGATAACAGCGGAGAGGTTACACCATTTGACTGGTATAATGTTCGAATCAGTCTTGATTTTAAAGTAGTCTTGCTGGCTAATGGAGGTAACATTGCACTAGCAGATCATAATGGAATTGTGAACGGGTCGTACTCATTCTTGAAACATTTTGATATAAAGCTCGATGGTAAGAAAGTGTATGATTGTAATGACGCGAATCACGCGATAAATATAAAGAACTTACTTGAGTACAGTCCCGCTTACGCCGAACCAACCGCCAGCAATGAGTTTTTCTATCTTGATACAACAAGACACCCAGAGGAAACAAGATTCACTAAAAGACGAGTAACTCATAGAAGAAATGCTGCCAATAAAGCCGATGATGCAGGATTAATGTCGGATGATGTAGCAGCTAATTATAATAAAGGTTTTGCCCTTCGGAAAGCACTCTTAAGTGTCCCAGCTAAAGTGAATACAGAAATACCACTGAACAGATACTCATTCTTTGAAATGTTAGAAGATGAGCTGTTACCTAATACAAGAGTTGAGATGAATTTTGAGATTGAGTCAGATGGTAATCTAATTTGGCAAGCCGGGGCCAATTGCAGAGTGGTTATCACTAGGATGCAATTGTATGTTCAGCGAATAACCTTTAACAGTGAGGGCCAGTCATCCTACATGAGTCAATACCTTAAAAATCATAAGTGGACTTATTTAAGAGAGAATATTGAAAGATCAAATAGTAGCCAGCAGAGAGCTGGGCATTTCAGAATCTCTTCTGGTATTTCGAAACCCCGACACGTGTTTGTGTTTATAATCAATGATGCGAATATCGATGCCCAGACAGCTAATCCATTCTTGTACAATACATTCTCTGTATCAACTGACCCAAGAACCTTATCCAATTGTCACCTGGAAGTTGGAAACGGAATGAATACCCCGAAATACATTACACACCAACTACTGATATGACTAGAGTCTTCAGGGATGTTCTGAAATATGTTCACAAAAATAACGAATACGGTGAAGGGTCATTACTCAATAAATCTAATTTTAGTACGCTATTTCCCTTCCTATATTTCGACTTAACAAAACAGAAAATGGACATTAAGGATGGCACTACAAAAGTGGCATTCAAATATGAGCTATCTGGAACAACGGCAACGGCCTACTCAATTTACGCATTAACATTATATGAACAGGATGTTGAACTGATTCAAAAGGATGGCAAAATAATACTCAGATCGTAAATTGAATATGGTTAAAATTATGTAACATATATTGTATACAAGTAATGACAAAATATTATCCTTATAGTGTGTCACTTAGTAAAGGACAATTGGAAAAGCTTTCGAGAGCTTACAATAATAACTCAGCAATAACTATCAGATTAGCCAGGAATGAGTTATCCGCACCACATGAATTAATGCTCACAAAAACTCAGATCAATAAGCTGAGAAAAGCAATGAGCCAGGGTACAAGATCGGATATCAAAATATCAAAAACACAAATCAGAAAGGCTGTTAGACAGGGTGGTAGTTTGTGGGGATCATTAATCAATTTAGGAAGCAAGTTGTTACCTATGGCAATGTCCCTAGCCAAAAAAGCTATCGCACCGCTTGCAACAGGAGGGTTATCAGGATTAGCCAGTCTCGGTGTGGATAAAATATTCGGAAAAGGTCAACGAGGAGGTTTTCTTATTCCACAGAATAAAATAGCACAATTGATTGGATACAAACATTTACTATCCACAGGCCAGAAAAGGGATATTCTTAATGCTCTCCAAACTGGTAACGGATTAGTTATCAGACCGACGAAAACACAGCAGGCTGGTTTTTTAGGAACTCTACTAGCGAGTATAGGAGTCCCCCTGTTACTAAATGCATTGACGGGAAAAGGACTGCAGGCTGACAGAACCGGTTCCGCTAATACAACATCTGTTTATGTTCCCGATACAACTAATGGCCACGGAATGTATAATCCGTATCCCTACATGTCACCACCTTTCTTTGGAACATGGGGAAACCCGGTTGGTGGGGGAGTAAAAAAAAAAAAGAAAGGGAAAGGGACTGCTGCTCGGAGAAAACAGCCCATTCAATTCAATCCCAATTCTAGGAACAATACTGTAAGATTCATAAATAAACCATTATCGAACATTGATTTATGACAATGGGTCAAACAATTAGGAATAAAATATTTTAGGGGTATCTACAGCCGTGATAATTTACCAGACAAAATACACAAATTGGAAACAGGAATAATTAATCTCGATGATTCAATGGGCGGGGCAGTCATTGGATTTGTTATAGAAACGTGGATAAACAATGTTGTGAATATTTTGACCCGTTCGGATTAATCATGCCCAATGAAATCAAAAATTATCTGAAAACAAGCGGTAAAAAAATGGTGTAATCATCAGAAGAAATACAAGAAAGGGACAGTGTTTTATGCGGTTATTGGTGCTTATATCATCTTCTAGAGAGACAAAAGGGTAGATCATTATTAGACGTTATACACAACCCCAAATTCAGTTTCACAAATCAAATGATAAATCACCAATTTCTGATAAACTGTTTTATGTAATCCATATATATAAGATGACTGAAAAGTTTTTTGTTTATTGCCAAGAAGTTACTCCACATTATGTGAATCAATATGGATGTTTCGAGTGCTGAAACTGTGAACCCCTGAGTGAGAATGATTATGAGTCAGATAGCAGCCATGATACTTATGTTCCAGACGGTAGTGATAGTGATTAGACAATAATTATATAACATAAATATATAATAATGGTGAAATCTTATTGTGTTAAACAGAAGAAGCAAACAGAATGTGTAGAACCTTCGGGTTACAAAACTGCCAAAAATGGTAGACTTATGTTTTGGTGCAGTTACGCTGAATGCGGAATAAAAAAGTTTAAGTTTGGCAAAAAGGGAAACTAATTGGGCCCTCTCAAGCAGGGGGCGATTTACTTGATACCGCTGTAGGAACTGCTACTGATCTGTTTGTACATCATGCCCTCCCATATATGGCTAGAAAGACCGTTGAGATGGGGAGATATTACGGGTCAGAAGCATTACGCAATAAAAAGTTACAGAAAAAAGCTATCGACTACGCTCTGGACAAATTAAATCCAATGATCCAGAATGTCGGTTCTCAAGCTCTTAACCAATTATCAACCAAAATACGACCAAAGAAAAACTACAAAACAAACAGGAAATATCTTGATAGAGGTGCTATAGATATCCACAAGCAGATTGGTAAATTACCAAGACCCGCAGGCGGATGGACCTTACCAGGGCATAAATATACAGGCCCCTACAACGATCTCGAAAATCAAGTAAGATACAATCCAAAAACTGGTCAAATATTAGAAATTTATGATCAACCAACTGGGCCGACTGATGCTGTGGCAATGCAACATGATGTTGATTATAGTGTTTTGTGGTGATAACCGAAAGTGCAAAAATAAAGCTGACCGTAAAATGGTAAAATCATTAGACGCCATTCCCTATAGTGAACGACAATGGGGTCACTGGTTAGCTAAGAATATTATAAACACAAAACAGAAACTCGGTCTTGGTTTAAACTAGAAAAGCCGTCGGGTAGCAGTTGGCAACAACAATTAGCAGATGAACTACATAAACCCATAAAACGCAACTTTACTCGGCGGCGTGTTATTACAACCGGTATTGACAAAATTTGGTGCTCAGATCTGGTTGAGATGCAACAGTTCAGCAAATGGAACAAGGGTTATAGATATCTTCTCATGGTTCTAGATCTATTCTCCAAATATGGCTGGATTGTACCATTAAAGGATAAGAAAGGGGAAACTGTCACAGAAGCATTCAAAACCATCTTCAAAGAGGGCCGTAAACCACAATATCTTTGGACTGATAAGGGGAAAGAATATTGTAATAAAAATATAAGAGAACTGTTAGAAAAGAATAACATAACACTATATTCAACCGAAAATGAGGAAAAATCTAGTGTGTGTGAAAGATTGAACCGTACAATTAAAACCAGAATGTGGAAGCAATTTACTGTCCAGGGTAATAGCCAATATCTTGACATACTACCAAAAGTATTGAAGCAATATAACAACACCAAACACAGTTCCATTAAAATGACACCTGAATAAGCTAGTAAAAAGGAGAATGAAAATGCCGTATATTACAATCTATATGGTGATATGACACAGTTGTCAT
>BOPM01000739.1:78220-94496 GCA_022179025.1 Porites australiensis
CTAAAGCGTGTTAAAATAAATTCTTTTGTTTTAAAGTGAAAGCGTGTCGTGCGCGTGCTTTCACCTTTAGCATTAAAATCATATGGAGAGTCACATTTACAATTCATAATATCTGGTGACGTTGGGTTCATTTCGCGATCTTCACATGGAATACGAATGCTTTTACTTTGGACATTGCAAGCTACGCCTAGTCGCGTTTGATTGACAGCTCCGCAACAGTGATCTTTCTAGAGCTTTCTACGAAATCTTTTCATCATGTTCATAGCTAGCAATTTCGTCTAAGGAAAAAATTGGCACTAACAAAAAAGATTCAAGCCTTCGCCTTGGTTGATGCATGTGGTTGTGATCATTTAGTCCTTTTTTTTTTTCGGTCGACAACAGTACTCAGTTTGCACAGGTATTAAACAACATTTATTGATTTCGCGTGACTATCGCTTGTCTAACACGAACATTGTTTGTTTCAGGAGAAACCTTCGAGGAACACAAACCCTACACTGATCTGAGTAGCCGCTGGTGTATTGATTTTCATCGCACTCACCCTTAAGGCTGAATGATTCATCAGATAAGCGACGAAAGGTTTATTACGTGGAGAAGGTGAGCAAAACAAGAATTTTGATGTCTGAGCATATTTTACCTGGTTTAAAGAAAAGAAGTTTTATGATAAAGGCTGCTAAACACCATCTCAAAATACTTTTTAGTACATTGGCTGCCACCTTTAAACTGCGGTTAGAGAATACCTACGAGCACGTTCTTTTATAAGTCATTTAATACCTAACAGCCATGTTGTTCTTGTCAAGTGATGGCGGAGTCTGCGATCGATTCGCGATCAGGAGTGGTTCACTTCTTTGTCATCATTGACCTTTTGTCTTCGACTTTCTTGAGTCGGTGTTCAGTGTTTCTAACCAAATTTAGTCTTGATGTCAATGTGCACATTTCCTTCCACTAAATGCCATCTCAAAATACTTTTTAGTACATTGGCTGCCATCTTTTAAACTACTGTTAGCGAGTATACCTGCGAGGGCGTTCTTTTATAAATCATTTAATAGCCATTTTATTCTAGACAAGTGATGACGGAGTCAGCGATCGATTCGCCTTCAGATGAAAATCACTTCTTTGTCATCATTGACTTTTTCTCTTCGTCTATCTTGAGTCGGTGTTGTTTATAACCAAAAATAATCTTGATGTCAATGTGCATATTTCTTTCGAAATTGCTTATGATTTTCTTTGTTAATGCAAATCCCCACATTTTACATAGTTGCATTTACTGTACTTAGAATTCGTTAAGGATTGATATACTTAGCCTGTGTTCTCCTACAGTATAATAAACCTTGATATCAGTATGTGACTTTAGATGTTTCGGGTTGTTTCTCATTAAAGAGAAGGTCTTCTTGAAAGGAAAACCGAAATTTGCATATTCAAAAAGTAACAGGAAGTTTGGTTTGTAATATCATCCCGAGAGCATTCGGCGTCAAATGACCTTTGTGTTTGATTCTTGCCAAAGATTTTTTTTCCAAATTAAATCAACCGCTTTAGCTATTTCTCACCCACTCAATAGTGTCCTGAACCGAGTTCAAGCCACAAATGGACTTTTAAAAAGGCTTGCCTAGTATTCAGTACTTTTTCTAGAGACGGAAACCATTTGAAATGTTTGAACTTTACGCGGAATGACATCCCACTGATCTGATAACCTAACTGAAATGTTACCTAAAAACATTCATTCACTAAAAGTAGCTCTATAACCTTGTCTGCTACAGCTAGTTTGTGGAAGGAAGAACACTCCAGATCAGATCGCATTTCAAATTATGGCTGCCCAGAGTTGTGAAAATTTGAAAAGAAAAGAAGATTTTTTTCCCCTAAACTTTCGCTTTTTGAACTGAAATAGGGATAGGAAATCTGAATAAATCGATTTGTCTAACGTAGTTCTTAACAGTATTACCTATGTAGGCTTAAAACTATCACAACAAATTCACGAAATATTATGAAATGTCTGAAATTAAAGACTTGCTGCATATTTACAGATCTTGAAGATGGTTGACAAACTATAAGTACACACCATCTTCAGAGAATGATTTTGACTAAACACTTGTAAAACATTAGTCATGCTTATGATTATCCTCACACTGCATACCTCTTCGCGCAATATTATGTTATGGGAAAAGTACGCAACTGCTGAGGCAATTATATAGGCATGCAACAAGGATAAAAGCTGAAGTTGTCAACCACCACCGCAAAAACTGCGAAAACTGACTGTGGTTCTGGAGTACCAATCATATATAATAACCATGTCGTAGGCAGCACGGCCAAATTTATAGTCGCGGAGCCCAAAGCATTACAACCGCTACAAGGCATTTCACTTTCGTCTCAAAACGTTGGCGAGGATTTTGAAGAGGTTCTTAAAAGAAACATTACTAAAGGCAGTAAGGGGGACGCCAATTTTTTTAGATGCCATTGAAAGATTAAGTATTTGTAACATTATATTATTGAGAATTAAACCACTACACAAATGAATAATTTTTAGTTCCTGATTTCCTATTTCAATCACCAAACTGCAATGTCTTGTACTTTGCAGTAACCAGCTCTATCCACATTATCATCACCACCTTTATTTTTATCCTGCTTTTATTAATAATGTCACGAATTGTTTTCATTCTCATTCTCATCATCATCATTGCCAACATAATCATCAAAATTAATTCACCTTTCTCCCTGTCAAAGCTTTTAAAGTTATGATTAAGTCCTCAGCTTCTATGTTCGTAAGAGTTAAATCAACTTTCGCAGCTAAGAAGGAGTGAAAATGATCAATAATATTTGGTTTGTTGGCTTAGCAGTTATGCTGCAATCAGAATAACTCCGCGTCGAGCACGGTTCTATAATCAAAAGTGATCACGTGCAAATTCCCATCATGTTAGCAGCAAATCTTTAGAAAGCTTCTTTGATTTACATCAAGGATGGAACTTCTTTCTTCTCTTTTCTTTTGGTCAAGAGGGGGGATGTCAGAAAATTCTGTATGGTGTGAAGGGATATGGAAAAAATTTTGCCCCTTTAAAAAATATCCTCTGCCCCCTCCCCCCCCCCAAACCCCCACCGCCAATTGCGGTATACATAATGAATGCAGCCCCACTTCAAGTAATCCTAGTAATTTCTTTTTTTTAATTGCTCTACAGTTTTTTAAGGTTTATGAGAGACTGCACGCAGTTATATTCATTTGCTAACCCAAGGCAACGTATTACAGAAAGGGGCCTCAGCTGATGAGACTGTCTTAGTAGGCCCACCAGGTGAGGGATTAGTGTTATGGAGCACAAATATACCATCAAGACCTTATTCACTCCCAAGTGATTTACTTTAAGAAAAGTGTTTTCTCCTTCGCACATTAAGATTTCATGGGTCAATTAACATTGCACATTTTAGTTGTCGCATGCTCAGTGTGCATTAGGCGAACTTGAGTAATCACATTCATTTTCTTCGTGTCGTTTCTTACAACACCCTTCTGTTTTGCTCTTTAGAAATACTCGCTACTTTCGAAACTGTGGTCATGTCATGTGTCAATTTAGCAAATAGATTCCATGTTGCCGTGCGTCTGTTCAGTAGTAGATCACAGATGAAGTGGCACACGAGCCGCGGGCGAGTGTGTCAGTGATGTTTTTACCACATTTTGACGTATTCTGTGATCTGTTACTGAACAGACCCACGGCAACATGGAATCTATTTGTTTTATACAACGATCAGAAAAGAATAAAGACTGGTTCACATACCTGCCTCGTACCGCTTGACTGTTCGACGATTTGTGCTAGTTTAGGCATTTTTTATGTCCCAAACGCTACTTTTCGTCTTATATGTATACAATTTCTTCGAAAACTTTTTCGGCAACGTCTTTTGTTGCTCAACGCAGAATAATGGCGAAAACATTTTGCAAAACAGCGAGTCTCGTAGCGATGACACACGATGGCAACTGCTGTGAAGATTTCTTGTAGTTTGGGCATTCTCAAGTTGTAAAGAGTCTTTTTTAAATTTTGTCTCCGTTTCTCCATTTTTTTTCTTTGTAAATAGCTCCTGCTAATTTTTTTTCGAGGCTTTCACTTGCTTAAATCCAAAATAATCTCATAAGCATTTTCAAAACCGCGTGCCATGTTGAACAAAACAAAGTAAAGAAGTTTCCCGCAACGTCAGCCATGTATCTGTACTCTTATAGATCATGGACAACGACCAATCATAGCGCTCGTAGCTAGCATTCACATCATTGTATAAATGCAGTTAGACCATTTGTATGCAAAATGCTAAAATATGGAATGCACAAATTAAATTTAAGCTACGATAAACGTGTAACCCAAACGGCATTTTGTTTTACAACACCGCTGCCAAACGAGTTACGAGCTATTTTGCGGGTTTTACTACCCACGAATCAAGCCTCTCTTGCTAAAATTAGCAAGCAGACGCAGGCGTATTTCCGGTCGACGCTTCTCTCCACCTCAGTTTTTGAATGGTTAGAAGCGACGACTGAAAATACGTCTGCGTTCGCTGGCTAAGCAAAAAATCAGTATGTTTGCAGGTTACGAAAGATGTTGAAATAGTGAAGCTTTACTCCCTTTTAGGGTATAGAATACATGCAGGGTGTCCCAAAAATTCGTTCCTCTACTTTATAAATCTGTAACGCAGTACGATTGGACTTGATAAACAAATAGTTTAAACCAAAAATTTGTCTTTCAATCTAACTTATTATTTTATACTTGTTGTACCATCTTTTGACTCGAATATTCGATTTTTGTCCTTTTGCGCCAAAGGTGCGCTGCGCGAGTAAATTTTAACGCCATATATTTTTCGTATTTTGTAGCCCGAATTGCTCGAACTCCTTCCTTGTTTTTTGTGAATATCATAAAGGATAAACCCTCTCAACGGAAAAACACTCAGCTGCCTGAGAGCAGAAACATGTATACTTCGACCTACTGGCTTATCAATCAAAGAAATTACTAGAAAGAAAGGAAAACTCCGAATGTTGGGTGGTAAGATGATCATAGAGAAATGGAGGTCTTAAAGACAAGAAACAAGGGGGGAAGACCGCGAGTCCTGAATAAAACCGCTAAAATAGTTTTAAAGAAGTCCACCAAGCAGCGTTCAGCTTGTCTCATATTTGTAAAGAAGTACAAAAGCCTTACTGTGGAAAAGGGCCGGGATGATTATCTTTTCTTGGATCAATGCCCCAAATATTTTTTTTCAGCTGCCTAATGTAAAAAATTATATTGTTTGGGAGTCCAAGTGGCCTCTGCATACCAGGCGATAAAAAAGCTTAAAATGAATCATCTGGGGCTCTACACGCTACATGACCTATCCCACTTAATACTGCAACTACTACAGAGTGTGAAAAAAACAAACAAACAAACAAACAAAAAACAAAGGGGGTATGGCGATTACTGAACTTCTGAATACATGTTCCCGATAGAGCAATAAACATCTTTTCGAAATTTCATGTAAAAATAAAGTTCTTATCAAAAGTTGTAGCCCATGAAATTCATAGAGGAACGAACTCTTGGGACACCCTGTAGAACACTATCAGCTATTATATAGCCCTGGGCGAATTAGTGCCTTATATTCCTCTTTTCATTTATATTCAGTTGTTTGTGTTTTGCTTGAACCCATGAGTTTTCCCAAATTTCTTATCGTGGCGCAAAGTGTGCTTAAGTCGCTAAAAACAAACTTGTTAAAAGTAAAGCGCAGAAGTCCCCCCAAAATGAGATTATTATTTCCATATTTTGTATCTCCTGTATTACCCTACATAGTAAGCTTACCGCAAATTACGTCCATAATTTTTTTTACCTTGTTTTTAGGAAATTAACAAGAAGGATTGATGGCCCAACACCAGGAGGTTAAAAGGAAGGGAGATGTTCTTGAACAGCCGGAAAAACATGGCACTCCACCTCTTCTTTCTACTGAAGTGCCCAAGATGTGTGACCTTCCTAACAAGTCCGAGCCTTGGCCGAGCGATGATTGGCTCCCAGTTGACATTCTTTTGTTGACGGTGGAGGACTGTGAGTTCTTGGCATGTTACGCTTTCATGAAAAATCCCTTTAAAAGTTATCGCAAAGACCTTGGATTTGTTTACTTTGGAAACATGGGTGAAAGAGAGAGCGAACCACTGAAGGTCGCCCTGATGAAGTGTTGTGAAGATTCTTCCGGTCCAGGTGGCTCCCAAATTGTCACCAAAAATGCAGTGATGCAACTGCGACCTAAAGTTGTCTACTCTGTTGGCTGCTGCGAGAGTCTAAAACCACACACAGCGAGATTAGGGGATGTTGTGATATCCTCTAAGCTGTCTACCCAAGCCTTCAGAACTCCAGTGGGAAAAGATATCGGAAATCTCATTCAGCATTCAAGTGATGGCTGGAATCCACCATTGAGAATTCCAAACGCTCGTAAAGTAAATGTGCACCGTGATGGCGAGATATTGTGTGGTGTTGGTCTGCCCAGTGCTCAACTATTACATGTGTCCAACTCAAATGTGACTGCTGTTGAATCAGAAGGAGAAGGTTGGCCTTATTTTTGCTTTAAATCTGATATATTATTTGTAGGGTTACTTTTCATTTGCAGCCCAAAACCCATTGTAGTCCTCAACATCTTTTAACACAGAGAATTAGCAACACAGCTATATTTAGTTCAAGCAGTGAAGCTGGACCAATTTTCAACTAGTGTTTTGTTTTGCAGAAATAGCAGACGTTTTACCTTTTTATGTTGAAAGTTGTGATGACATGCTTCATATGGATATCTTTAAATTTTTGTACAAACTTAAGAATGACAAAAAATCAATATGACCTTTTAGCAACACTTCTCGTTCATGGCATAAAGATATAGTGAGAAAAAAAGAAAGTAATCAATTTTCATGAATTTGACAAGAAATTGTCACTTGCTGCCAAGATTTCTTGTGAAGTTTTATCTTTTGGTTTAAAGTGCTCTTTAAAGGAAAAGCTTAAGAGAAAAGTAGTCTATTGTCTTGTGCTGTCGTCTTAGGCTCACGTTATACTACTAGTGATTCGCCAAGGAAGGACGGCTTGACTTCCTGGAATATCGGGAAAACACCAAGCCTGCATGTTTCTAGTTTGTTTTATTTCACAACATTTTGCTGATTTCTCAGATTATTTGGTCATGTTCATTATTTTTTTTTATTGCCTGTCAGGGTCAGGTAAAAGGCTTTATCACACATTTTTAAAGACCACGCTGTAACTTGTATGAGGCTGTTGGCCTGGGCAGTTGCAGCTTTCTGTAAAACGAGACTGGGTTTGGTTGCAGTATGTGTACATAACAGTCGCCTTTACCCTTTGGAATTTGTTTATGATTTTTTTAAAAAGATTACACAAAAAGCGGGAGTAACACAGAAATTAAATGTATGGTTAATCAAATGGTGATGAGTCAAATAAGGGAATAATTTCAGTTATTGCCGCTACATGAAAGCGGTAAGTTCAAATTTTTTAGCGACATTTCTGGTCATGCGCGTTTTGTCCAGATTCTATAATAGCCCGAGACTTTACCGATTAATATTATGGGTGACAAATTACATTCACAAGGTGCGCTGTTTTGGCGCTAAACTGATTAACATCGAGAAATTTGTCACCCATGATATTATGGAGTGATTTACTTATAATAACCCGTGAAATCGGGTAGTAGAATACTACGCATGCACTATTTGTAGCTATTTCGTACTAACCTGAGATCAGGCTCTATTTTCGTTTCGCTTTGAAAATTACATTCCGGCGGGCATAGCGAAACGAAAAGAGAGCCTGATACAAACCTTCTACGAAGCGTCTGCCGCCCACTTTTTTGATTGATTGACATTTGCCGAATCAGCCAACCAAAATTACTTCCGTTGCTTGTTTTTCTAGTAAGCAAATTTTTCACGCGTGGGAAAAATGCAGACTGGCTGACCTGACTTAAAAAATAGCTTTTGTCTGTTAATTTTTTCCGCTAAAAATAAAACAGTCAGCACAATCACTTTTAACTTCTTGCCAGATTAAGGGAGATCTCGAAGGTTATTTCTGTTGGCGTAGAAGGTAAAAAGTTTTCGAAAAGACGGCGACACGATGTTCTACTAGTTTTATTATTTTGGCTAGGCGCGCTCGAATTTAAAATACTGAAATTTCTATTTTTCCGTAGCCTTAATATTTTCCTCGGCAATTTCCCCCGATTTTCAGTACATAAATCTTTAAAAAAAAAAAACCAAACAGCCAACTAGCGAGGACACCAGTTTTCCTGGTTTATTTTTTACAAAAAGCGAAGGCAAACAACCAGTCTGTTAACACTGAAAATTCATTGAACAGTGATGCCATATTTTTGGTCTAATACTTCACAGTTGGCGATTGAGGTTTCTTTCGCAGTGAGCCTCCGCTTGCGTACCCCGTTCAGAGAAGTCATTCCCGGCTAAACTTTCAAATGAAACCAGTTTTAAGAGGGACAGTATTTTGACTTGCACCCGTTTGCAGGTAAATCAAAAGGCACCTTGTTAGCGTTCCACAACTTGCAGAGGGATTCAACTCCGCGATACACTCACTTTCCGTAAATAAAGCAAATCCTGAGAAGATATTAACAACCATATGAATTTTCTGAATTTCCATGGCACATATTAAGGCATATTTCCCTACCAGGAGACCATAAAACAATAAAAAAAGACAGCAACATCGATCCTTCTCTCCGCCGACGACAGATCATTCACGAAAACAACCACGCGAGGAATAAGCGCTTTCAACTTCCGGCATTTTCGACAGCCAATCAGATCTTGTGGCATTGTTCTAACAGCCAATCAGCGTTACGGCCAAAATCTGGCCGTAACGAGCACAAACGTGAATGAGTTTGGATCAGGCCCAATCGTGGGGCCTAAAGTTTAGCGGTAGCCGTTAGAGAGAATGTATGAGAACCGCTAAAATTGGGCCTGATCTCAGGTTAATTTTGTACTAGTTGTTTTTAATTGTTTCACGGGTCAACTCGAGTAAAATCACTATAACAGAAACTTAATTTCATACACTTGGCGGGAGCCTGAATCCCGGGGCCTGAATCCGGTTCTTTTTCAATTAATGTAGACGAATGTATTAATTGATGAATTAACAATTATTACGCTAATTTATAATTTCTAAGCTACGTGCAAACGGCCGCAACATCTCCCAACATTAGGGAGTTTAAAGCAAGGAGGATGTTGACAGCAACGAACGGCAAAAAAGCAATAGTTTCAGATTTTCAAAACAACAACTTTGCACGTGCATCACGCATTTTTGACATTTCTTTGCCGTCACTGCACGACTACGACGTGAAACCTCGTAATGTTTTATGGAGAACATGAACACAAACAAAAAGGTGTTTCTTTTTCTTTTTGAGACAGTCCTTTAGAATTCAACTGATAACAAAATCGCTAACATTTGACAAGTTAAAAGAGTTGGAATAAGGGTGACTAAGTTTGTAACAGCGCGAATTCACTCTTTAGGGGGGCGTTTTCGCTGCCGTTGTCCGCCCAAAAATGTTGGGAGTTGTTGCGTCCGTTTCCACGTAGCTTAAAAGTTTGACTGGTTTCAAACTTTGCGCAACAATTCCCGACAAAATGCAACAACAGGGCTTGCAAACGGACACAACATGAAACATCTCAGCGAGCCCAGAACCACAATAGCCTACTGGAAGCCAAATTATAAGGATTTGTATGGATATTTATTTAAAGATCGATAAAACGGTTAAAATGTACATAAACAGCCATCGAAGTAAACATTACCTCATAAAGAGTTTGTCTGTGTCGTTTCCTCACCGTTTCCTGCCCTACAAACGCCATTTTAGTGTCTCAACTACGAAGAAGAAGACAAGGGAAAACTCGGCTGTACTACGCTAACAGAAGAAAAAGCTACAAAAATTACCTTCATTCCACTTCAATCGCTCCCAAACTTCGCTTGAGTATAGACCGAAGATCTTCCTTCCTTAAAAACGTCAATTTAGCTCGAAACATCGAGCCATGGCCTCAGGAGGACCAGAAATGTCGCTATATTTGAACTTACCGCTTCCGTGCTAGCCTGCGTAGCAGGCGTTTTCGTTTGGTTTCGGAGCAATGAAAGAGGGGGAAGGGGGAGCCAATTTTTCGCACGGTCTTTGACTCTCACTCCTTGTTCTTTGCTCCTAAACCGCACGAAAACGCTTGCTACGCAGGCTACTTCGGTGCATCCGCTCTTCTTCGTGGTGACCTACCGATGGCGTTGCTCTTGGCTTAGTAGCCAAGCTGCACATTCAAAATACCCTTGACGGGAACTCGTAATTTTCCCGACATTTCTCTGTAAAATGAGCGAAAGCGTTCCCTGGGCACCCCCTGCGAATCTGTTTTTTTATGGGTTGATTTTTCCCCTGTCTATCCCTGCCGAGGGGATTTTTAATGTGCAGCGTGGCAACTACGCCAAGAGCAACACTATCGGTAGGTCACCACGAAGGAGAGCGGGTGCACGGAAGCGGTAGGTTCAAATTTTTTAGCGACAATTCTGGTCCTCTTGAGGCCATGGCTCGATGTTTCGAACTAAATTGACGTTTTTAAGGAAGAAAGATCTTCGGTCTATGCTCAAGCGAAATTTGGGAGCAATTGGAGTGGAGTGAAGGTAATTTTTGTAGCCTTTTGGTCTGGCAGCGTAGTACAGCCGAGTTTTCCCTTGTCTTCTTCTTAGTAGTTGAGAACCAAAACATTAAAACTTTCTAAACTGGCATTTATAGGGAAGAAAAGTGTAAGAAAACAACACAGAAAAAAACCTCTTTACGAGGTATGTATACTTCCATAGCTGCTTATGTATATTTTAACCGTTTTATCGATCTTGAGATAAATATCCATACAAATCCTTATAATTTGGCTTCCAGTAGGCTGTTGTGATTCTGGGCGCCCTGTAGTAACATCCAACAATGTTCAAAGTTGTTGGTCATTAATGTTGCGTTCGTTTGCACCTGGCTTTAGGTCAGGAGGCTTTCGTCTGGGAAGAAATCCTGCTGTGCTCGCTTAAATTTTCCTTAGGTTTATAAGAAACCATCAAAGTTACTTCTTTTACAATGTTTTGTTTCAAGTACGTGTTTCACTGTTTGTTGTAGGTGTCTTTGTAGCCGCGCATGACCTGAAGATTGAATGGGTGATTGTCAAAGGCGTTTGTCATTTCATCAATGATCCCGATCCCCCTGATGAACTGTGGAAGTCGTTTGCCAGCACGATGGCAGCTTCTCTTGTGTCCAACATGTTAAATGACCCACTCGTTTTTAAAGATTGGCCACACTTTGACGGTAAGTGTTTTTCTGCTTGGTTGACGGCGTTACGCTGTATAAACCCAGTCTATCAACAAGGGTGCGAATCATCGGTCATGTTTGTATAAAAAGGGGGTACACGTTATTGCCATTTGGTCTGGTCACGGGATGTGGAAGGGTTGTCCAATGTACCCAAGCCATCCTAAACGAAGGATTCTCTGTATTAACGTGATGCAATATATTATATGAAATGATGCGTCTTGCTCTTGTCTCGTATAACGCCGGCGTTGTTTGCATTTATAGTGTCTCCCTTAAGATATTAGTAGAGTACTGATCTTCATTCGTTAGCTGGTGCGGGTGTCTGTATTATTACTGGATGTCTTAGCTTGTTAGAGGCGTTTAGAGAGTGGGGAGATCGACATAAGGCTACAAAAGTGGTGAGAAAAGAAGGGCGTTCTCCTCTTATATTTCAATTTCATTGCGCTGCACCCACCGTTCCCCCACTATGCAAACGCCTAGAATTAGCCTTTTTTCGGGGCGGGGGTGTCCTACAGTATTTCCGTTTAAACTTGCTGGTCCGTAAACAAGGTGTTAGCATCGACAGAGGAACGGGGTGTTGACATTCGCTGGTAAGGTTATTCACATTTAAGTGCCTTTTCCCTTTTGATTTCCGTATTCACCGATTTCTTACTCCATGATGTAATTTGTTTCTAGTCATATTACTGTAAAAACCAAACACAAATATGAGAAGGCGAAAAGGTGAAAATCTGGATCTTTAGATTTTGTATTCAATGTCGTTATTTTCTATTCTTAGGCAACATAAATGACAATCATGGAGAGGCAAGTAAGGAATTGGGAAAGATCGGAGGAAGGTTCAAGAATGAGAATGGTTTATCAGAAAACACACCAAAGGGTAAGTTACAACTCTAGAAACTTCCCCACGAACGTTTGGTGAGGAAAATGGCAGCTATCAAGAGAGGATATACAATGGAGGTCAAAAGTGTTGGGACCTTTCCAGTAATATTAGTAAAACTAGTCCCATCCCACGATGAATTTTCTGCAAAATGAGTGGAAATGAGTACTTTTTTGGCCTCAACATTACCGGGGAGAGTACGTGGGGGGACGACGTTTTAATGTTTAAGTTCTTAAAAGAACTTAAAGCCGATCATAAAATTGCCGTTAGGAGTAGGGTCCTACGTTATTACGTTATTACTTGGAAGGGCTTTTCACACAGTCCCAAGTTCTTTCGTCCTCCATTGTCTGAAATTGACTTAGTTTGATTTGGTAAAATGGTTTCTATACGCTGCAGATGATCCGCCTGTTGCGCTAAAGAGTTAGGGTGTTCGGCGTGGACATTCAGTTTACACAAACAGAATTAAGTGATGATTTGAACGACGTGTTTTTGATTGAGTTTTTAAAGATATTTAATACTTGTAGTACTTGCTTTTACTGTTTGAGAAGGCGCACTTAGAAGACACAAAAGGCATTTCTCAGCCAAGAAACAGTACGACCCTTTTGATACCGTACAAACTGGCCCGGTCGAGATATAATTAGAGCGCGCTCCCCTCAGAGAAAATCGGGGAGAGAGACGTCTGTGAATCGCAAGTAATTTCCGGTATTTTGATTGGTGAATGAATCTCAGAACAGATTTCCCGGGGAAACTTCAGCCTTTGTGATAGCCTGCCAGAGCACCCGGTTTTTTCGCCTTTAGTTTCACCCGCCGAGAAAAATCGGAGGGAGAGAAGCCACGACGGGAAATACGTCTGCGGTTCGCAGGGTACCTTTGTGACAGCTTACTACATTTATATACCATCGTTCTATCCAGGGTATTTGAGGGGTAGAAACTTCCCCCTCAAAATGCCCTGCTTCCCCCCCAAAGAAATATTGTTATCATTACAGTATATAATTAACTATATCGGAAAAATTATCCAGACGCGACGAGGTCGGTGCACAATCTGTAACATTTCACAAAATTGTGTCTAAAAATGCACCAGACTGCATCTCAGTAGCCTGCGTAGCAGGTGCTTGGAGTAGTGGGGAAAAGAAAGAACGGGCGTGCCCGAGGGAGACACGCGTTTCTCCTTCTCGCGCGCCCGTTTTTTCTTGTGCCCACACTGGTAGCCCAAGCTGGAAATATGAGCATCGGCGAGGATCGGCATTGTTGCGTAACATTCAAAATATAAGAATTTGTATGGAAAAAAAACTATCGTTTCTGTAACCTACGAAAATGAAAGGATTTCAATGAAAAACAGCCTACCTTACTTAAAATGTGTGTTACGTCTCTCCTGTGTGGTCCACGGGACGATTTATGGCCGTTTTGTGGGTTTTTATGTAAACGGTTTTCTCTCTAAACCTTTATAAAGAGGTCTATAGAGAGAAAACCGTTTACGCTAGCTTGTGCTCAGTAATTGTATGACTCCATAAATTCGATTCGCTTTTTTTTCGCAGATCCGGTAACATTCGATAAAGTTTTCTTCGCTTTGTTAAGTGTGATATATTTTTAAGGACGGTGCCTTGTTCAATGGTTCATTTGCTTGGCCTCGACATTCCCATGAATTTTGAGCTGCCAGACATAACAAATGCTCTAAACCTGAATAACACATTAAGTTCCTATGTTATTAACCTCATGAGAGAAAAATAATTGTCATTTAACATTTTAATATTTTTACGTAAGAAAACTTGGCAAAATCAAGAGAATGAGCTAGAATGTTGACACACAAACGTAAAGAATGTTTAAGCTATGGGAGAGGTGTTAGATCGCAACGTGTTCATGTCCTCCTGTGCTTATGTATTTTGCGCGGAAAGCCAGACCTTTCCAGTCCCAACAAAAATACTCTTCTAGTTTTGAACCGGCTTAAGCCCCAACCCTAAGTTAATTTTCAATGCCGGGACACGAAGCTTTGATTTTGGGCGCGAGACTCAACAGAGACGGCTGTGGCCATTTTTTTGAAGCGCGAGGCGATCACAAGCTTTTTTTGAAATGTCAGTTACAAAGTACTTCTCCTGTTGCTGGTCTAAAACTAACTTCTTTTTCGAACTGGCGGACGGCACGTCCCATACAGTTCCATGCAACATATTCTACTCCTGTTCCTAGTCTAAGACTAGCTTCTTTCTCGAACTGGCAGACAGCGCGTTCCATACAGTTCGATGTAACATATCCTACTCCTGTTTATACACTAAAACTAACTTCTTTATCAAACTGGCGGACGGCGCGTCCCATACAGATCGATGTAACATTTCTACCCCTTTTCCTAGTATAAAACTAACTTCCTTATCGAACTGGCGGACGGCGCGTCCCATACAGATTGATGTAAGATATCCTAATCCTGTTTCTGACCTAAAACTAACTTCTTTATCGAACTGGCTGACGACGCGTCCCATACAGTTCGATGTAACATTTTATTCTCCTGTTTCCAGGCTAAAACTAACTTCCTTTTCAAACTGGCGGACGGCGCGTCCCATACAGTTCGATGTAATATTTTCTACCCTGTTCCTAGTTTAAAAGTAACTTCTTTATCGAACTGGCAGACGGCGCGTCCCATACACTTCGATGTCACATTTTCTACTCCTGTTTCTAGGCTAAAACTAACTTCCTTTTCGAACTGGCGGACGGCACATCCCATACAGTTCGATATAATATTTTCTACCCTGTTCCTAGTTCAAAGCTAACTTCTTTATCGAACTGGCGGACGGCGCGTCCCATACAGTTTAATGTAACATATCCTACTCCTGTTTCTAACCTAAAACTAACTTCCTTTTCGAACTGGCGGACGGCGCGTCCCATACAGTTCGATGTAACATTTTCTAGTCCTGTTTCTGGGCTAAAACTAACTTCCTTTTCGAACTGGCGGACGGCACGTCCCGTACAGTTCAATGTAATATTTTCTACCTTGTTCCTAGTTTAAATCTAACTTCTTTGCCGAACTGGCGGACGACGCGTCCCATACAGATCGATGTAACATTTTCTACCCCTTTTCCTAGTGTAAAACTAACTTCTTTCTCGAACTGGCGCACGGCGCATCTCATACAAATCGGTGTAACATATCCTACTCCCGTTTCTAGTCTAAAACTAACTTCTTTATCGTACTGGCGGACGGCGTGTCCCATACAGATCGATGTAACATTTCTACCCCTGTTCCTAGTTTAAAACTAACTTCCTTTTCGAACTGGCGGACGGCGCGTCCCATACATTTCGATGTAACATACCCTACTCCTGTTTCTAGCCTAAAACTAACTTCTTTATCGTACTGGCGGACGGCGCGTCCCATACAGGTCGATGTAACATTTTCTACTCCTGTTTCTTGCCTAAAACTAACTTCCTTTTCAAACTGGCGGACGGCCCGTCCCATACAGTTCGATGTAACATATCCTACTCCTGTTTCTAGTCTAAAACTAACTTCCTTTTCGAACTGGCGGACGGCGCGTCCCATACAGTTCGATGTAATATTTTCTACCCTTTTCCTAGTTTAAAACTAACTTCTTTATCGAACTGGTGGACGGCGCGTCCTATACAGTTCGATGTAACATAGCTCCTGTTTCTAGGCTAAAACTAACTTCCTTTTCGAACTGGCGGACGGCACATCCCATACAGTTTGATATAATATTTTCTACCCTGTTCCTGGTTAAAAACTAACTTCCTTATCGAACTGGCGGACCGCAGGTCCGATACAGTTCGATGTAACATTTCTACCCTTTTTCCTAGTGTAAAACTAACTTCTTTATCGAACTGGGGCACGGCGCATTCCATACAAATCGGTGTAACATATCCTCCTCCCGTTTCTAGTCTAAAACTAACTTCTTTATCGTACTGGCGGACGGCGCGTCCCATACAGGTCGATGTAACATTTTCTACTCCTGTTTCTTGCCTAAAACTAACTTCCTTTTCGAACTGGCGGACGGCGCGTCCCATACAGTTCGATGTAACATATCCTACTCCTGTTTCTAGTCTAAAACTAACTTCCTTTTCGAACTGGCGGACGGCGCGTCCCGTACAGATCGATGTAACTTTTCTACCCCTGTTCCTAGTTTAAAACTAACTTCCTTTTCGAACTGGCGG
>BOPM01000739.1:116303-118803 GCA_022179025.1 Porites australiensis
TCTCTTTTATTATTATTTATATAATATAAGTATATGTAATAGCATGATTAGTAGTGATATTTGGCATAAATACCACGAGTGATATTTCGAAATTGTTATACATAATTTCACGGGCTGTTAGGTGAGTGAAATTGGAGACAATTTTCAAATATCTCTGGTGGTATTTATGGCAAATATCACATACAAATCCTGCTATTATTTGTTATACTACTACCCACAAAAGGTTTGTAATTTTCACATGTTGGTATTTCAAATTAAGCTGAAATATCACTGCTCTAAGCCAATCAAATTGCAGAAAATTCTCATGAAGTAGTATAATATAATAGCCTATGATGAGTTGGTCTTTTTTCCCTATTTCTTTGAAAGGTGATAGGAGTCATCTCCCTCTAGTCCAGAATCTGGAATTTATTTTGTCAGATCAATTAGCATTCCACCATGGTCAAAATCATTTCTTGAAATCTTGTAGTTGTCTTTTCATTTTTATTTGTCAAGAAATGAAATATTAATCATTTAAGAGAAGTTCCTGTACAATCGGTGACAAAATCAGTTGAGACACTTCCTCCTAAAGGGGCTTTTTGACATTTTACTGATGTCAAAAGGGAAAAATAAAGCTTTTCCTTCCCTATCCTCTCCTTGCAGTGTTGTGCTGCTGTTCGGGTCACCTATAGAAAACAACATACACCCCAATGAATGGAGGGCAGGAGAAAGAGGTGGGGATTCGTTTGTTATCCAAAGTTACTCTGTTTGACTACAATGTCTCAACAATGTTATCGTCGATTGTAGTCTCATGATTGTGGCAACGAGAGCACCAGCAGAAATGTCCTTTACCCAAGCTTTGTAAAAAGATCAATCTGGATGTCCGTATTAGTGGTTTATTCAAGAAAAAATATTTTTTTTATGAGCTGTTCTTAGGGACAAGAAACCTGTTTATAAATAAAAAAAATGTAAAAAGGTTTTCATAAAACGTGGTTCCACTGTAAGTTGGCTGTAAACTGTTTTACAGGATATCACATTTCTTTTGAACTTTCTAAAATTAGGTTGCTTATTTAATTTCATAATTGGCCCAGTAGTCAAACTTAACTCAATCAAGATCCATGCAAATCACAGTTTGGTTTGTCTCATGGAAATTTTTAAGTCGGGCCCCCACCTAAGTGTATCTGTCTACTGCCAAGATGAAGTTGAGCTTTCTTTGTAAGTCAAGGAGTGGGAAAGGACAACTCTATTCTTCTCACTTTATTCTCTATGCTCTCTTTCCTCCAGTAAAAACGTAAAAGGATAAGAGGGCAGATATACAGTCAACTCTCTGATCAGATAGCGACCACTTCTCGTAAGCGACCACCTCCCGTAAGCGATCACTTTAGAAACAATCGTTTTGTTTCTCAGTCAAACACTGTTTCAAAAACTCTCTCGTAAGCGACCACTGCCTAAATTTCTTAAGCGACCGCGACCACTTTTTGGGGAAGAAATTTGATATATTCTTTTGCTTTCTGTTTCCGGTAAGCGACCAGCCGGCATGATCAAGTATGATTGTAGGAAAACCGTTGCTGGAATGTCACAAAAGTTAATTTTTGAATAGTGCTGACCAAGTTTGCTGACAGATTGTAGCAGTTGACTCACAAAAAAGATGTCTGTAATACGATCTGTAGGTAAAAAAGTGGATTGTCACATTCATGCATAATGTTATGTACAAAGTTTCATCAGTTGCAGGCGCTATTCGAGTTAAATATTATTAGAAGTTCTCTATTTGCCTCATTTTTGCTTGTAAGATAATAACTTTATGTACGTACGTTAATCAGTTCAATGTGAGTTCTTTTTTTTTATTTTTTCCGTAGACGACCACCTCCCGTAAGCGATCACTTTGTCGTGCACCAAGGGAGGTCGCTTACCAGAGAGTTGACTGTACAAGGAAATGGATGAATCGCGAAAGAAGGTCAAGTTGGAGAACGATTTGAAATCATAGGAATGTGCTTTAATCTTAGAGGTTGGATATACTACCAGGGCACATGGACATTATAAGAACACCTGAAGAGAACTGAACTTGTATTGAGAAACAGAAAAACATTGTTTTCGTTAGAGGATCTAGTTACTGGTCAGTTTAAGGATAAACATTTGAATTGGACTATAAATCTATTGTTTGAATTCTCAGAATGCGCTATTGTCTTCCTGAGAAAACAGAGTGTAAATTTACATGCTTTTGTTCCAGTTTCTCTGAAGTTTTGTAAATATAGTTAGGTTTTAAATAAAGTTGAGTGAGACTACACTTGGTTCTTTTCTGTTAAAGTTTGGAATGATATAAGTGATGACATCAAGCTCCTTCCTCTCAAACGTTTTAAGAATAAGCTAAAGTCACTTCTTATTGATAAATATTTATTGCAAATTTATCATCAATACATCTTTTCTGGCTTTCCGTTGCCTAATACTGGCACACTTAGGTTTTTTGTTTGCTGTTTGAAGTTTTTTCTTTTATTTACGAGTTTTTTTTTCTGTGAGGCTGTGTGTC
>BOPM01000739.1:123803-132742 GCA_022179025.1 Porites australiensis
AAGAAGCGTCGGTACATGAATCTCATATAACATTGATATCCGCGATCTTTCAGAAAAATAAGATAAAAAAAAAATTCTCCGCTAAAGTTATGAGGCCAGGTAGCAGCTTAGAAGAAAGTCAGCCGTACACCAAAAGTAAACACAAAGCGTTTTATGAGTTCTTTTGTAAACTGGCTAACTTTTAAAAAACGAGTTAGCTCCCTGTAATTGCATTAGATTACTAATGTTATTCCATGAACTGTAGCTTGCCTGTTTTTTTCTTTGTTGTTGTTGTTGTTGTTGTTGTTGTTTTCACAATACAGTGTAACTGGTGGATAACTGGGGCTATCGCAATCCGCACCGGAAGAGAAACTTATTTCTATAATATAGGCTGCTTTCTGCAGATAATCGCCCGCGTTGTCCCTACCTATTGTTGCCTACTATTGATAAGTATATACACACTCAGTGATCTTGGTGATTTAAGCAATCTGATTGGTTCGCTATCTCGGACTATTGAACAATATTCACCTCCTAGCGAATAAATGTGTGGGCTCGGTTTTTTTCCCATTTTTTTAGAGAAAGATCTTTTAAAAGTCGACAAAATCCTAGGGTTGACTTTTTTTCAGGCAAGAAAAAACATCGAAGGATTGAAAACGGCGTTTTACCATAAATGTAGTTGAGTTTTGTGGTCGATGGATTGTTTACAACTCCCGTTTATTCGCCTAGAGGAGGCCGTTTCGTGCACTCACCGTTTCCTAACAAGAAAAATTTGGCCCAAAAACGAAATTTATTTATGACAAACAAATTTGAAGGAAATGTTTGCAGAAATTCTACGTTTCAAGTAAATAGGAAAAAGAATGCTACATGAAGACGACGTTTTACCTCGAGGAACCGAATCGCCATTTTTGTCAGCACTTCATGAGAACGACACAACAAACCTTTTGGGCTATAAACTTGGCGAGTCAAAAGAAAACAACAAAGCTCTTCTTTTCTTCTCAGGTAAGGAAACAATTCAAACTTTTAGCGTTTCCATTTAAGTCATTACGCTGTTGTTTGCGAAGTGATAACCTTGTGAAATGCCACTTTTGAAAATTCTACAAAGATCTATTTTTAAACTCTCGCGTGTCTAGCTGACCTGATCTGTCAATCAAATCGTACTTTTAATGGTTTCCTCTCTGATTTTGCAGAGATCACTTCGTGTGTATATACTAAAACAATTATTCTTTTCAATTTCGGTGAATAGTGGCTTTAGGAATATTTACCTCCCCACTTCGTGGCTTGGTAAATATTTAGCCACTATTTACCTCGATTTCAAAGAATAATTGTTAATTGTTTCTATATGATCTATCACCTATCACTTTCTGTTGTGTTTACATAAAGGGTTAAGAAAGACTTCGCACCGTTTTTCTTTCTCTATTATATATATATATATATATATCGAATGGCTTTTTGTTAATCGATCTAAACCCGAAGCAGTGACCCACTCGAAAGCCCGAGCTACTGTGGTCACTGTTCACCATTTATGTAAGTTGTTGCTCTTCTTTTTTTCCTGTTCTTATTATTTTATTGTAATGTAATAGAAACATCTTGCAATAGTGCAAAATTAAAACAATCTGATTCTTGAAGCTATCTCCCCTGTTTTAGCAAATTAAAGTGCACTTGCCAGAATAATCGGTTCTGGTTCTCTCTTCAGGGGCGCCCAAGGACCGAAAGTTTCCAAGCACGCCAGAAGTACCTTTATATGCTTTTCTCTTTGGAAGCAATGCTTGGTTGACCTTGGTTGAAGCTGCCCTAAAAACTATTATCTGCTTGGATGTCGTAAATGCGATTTTATTCTCCACCGAAACTGTTAGCTATATCCTGATTGGTCCCGTCGAGAGTTGGAGGACATCAGAGCAGCCTTTCATTATTAGTGACAGAATAGAAATCCTGGGTTACGCTTCTATACCATAGGAATACATCGGATTACACGTATTCACGAATTCCCCAATTACGCAACACCCGCTTGAACTTTGATTTCAATGACAAATTCACATGGCTTGATATTTGCAGTTCACAATATCACGTTTGATGTATCCCGTGATCTTGGCACGTTGTGACTTTCCACCAATTGCTGTCTAAATTTAACTCTGGTCATGCTACGTCGCGTTTAATTGTTAGCATCTCCGAACTCGAGATCCTTCTACGGAGCTACGCCCCATTCTTTTTAGAAGTATGCAGTTGCGTCTGAGGTTCTAATTATAATTGGGATAAGAACCTCGCCTCGGTCGATGCACGTAGATTCTTTCATTTAGTACATTTTCTTCGACAACGGGCATCAGGCCACAGGTATTGTTTGTTTAGAAATAATTGATTTCGCGTGACTGTACCGTCTGTCTAGACTGATTTTCTCGTCTCTAACACTAACATTGTATATTGCCATGTTTGTTTCAGGAGAAACAAAAAGGAACGCGAACTCTGTGCTGGCCTTACCAGCGTTTTTCAGGGATGAATTGATTTTTATTTCGAACTATCACTAACGACCCTGAAGCTGCCCAATATTCAGATAAGCGACGAACATTCTTGGACGTGGAGAAGGTAAATTAAACGATAATTTCGATGTCTTAGCATATTTTTAGGTCCTGGTCATAGGATAGTATAGTTTATCCTAAGGAAAGAGATTTAACAAAAAGGGTGTTAAAACTTGAGCAATCTCAAAATTCTTCTTCCCATTATATTGATCAGTTGTTAGCCTTTAATCAAATGCCGTTGGCGAGTGTCCTAGCATATGAATGCAATATTGTTTTTTGCTTTCCAGACAAGCGATCGATTCGTGGCTTCTTTTCCTGGTCTTTCTTGAGGCTGCAAGACTTTTAGAAGGAAATGATTATTCTTTTGAAAAAAAAATCATATTGATGACTAGTGTTAATGTTTAATTCTAGATTTACACCACATCTCTTCTTAGTTGTTAAATTAATGCAAATGGCAATGTTCCCGCATCGGTACCCAGACACGATTAAGTTGTATGTGGTTCCTAACTTGACTATGTTTCGTTGAGGATTAATAAAACTTGAGATGGTTGTCAATTTGTTTCTTATTAAAGAGAGTCATGAGAAGAACTGAGCATCAGGGAAATGAAATCGGAGTTTAAAGGGAAAGTTACAATTTGCATATCAAAAGTGAAACAGGAAGTTTCGTTTGAAATGCAATCCTTTCATGTCTTTTTATATTCCGAGAATTAATTCAGATGGTCCAAAAAGCTTGCCTCCTTTTTTCCGTTAGACGTCAGTTTTAGTTGTCCCGAACCGAATAATTGACGTTGTCGATCAAATTGCAACGGGACCGAAATTTTGTAAAGTGTGAAACTCAGCCGACATCGCTTACTTGAGGACATTAAAACTGACTTTAATTTCATTCGTTTTTTGTTCACTTCATTTTCAAAACACCACGCACAGTTAGTTTTTTGCTTACGCGGTTTAGGTTTCCACATAAATTATAAATTCCTTGAATGTTGCGCATTTACTTACTTGTTATCAATATTAAGCAATTACTCATTCCTCAGACTTGCACAAAGTCCTGCGCAGTCGCGCGTGCCAGTTTGCTCTCGCCGCTCGCCCTAGAGTTTCAATGTTTCACCGTTTTACTGATAGAATTAATAGAGGTTGACTTGGTCTGAAGTCTATACTCTTTCCTAGCTACAATCCTGGACAAACGTCCATGGGATAGAGAGGGGCTGGACATGTGTGATTTAAAGAAAGCCCCACGTATGCAAATGCATCGCAAGCCATTTGCCCATGATGCGGTAGCTTTCGATAGCTTGTTAACCAGTGTTAAGGTACCATGACAAGAGTGTAGAAAAATTCCGTATTTTACCTACTTAATCTCCATCATCATTTTGTAATCAACATATTCAGCAGTTGTACTCTTCATTTCTTTGACCAAAATGAGCCATTAATTTGAAAACAATAGTTATTACTTCGGGGAAAAATTGGCATGGGCGATTTAGTGGCAAGAAACTTTTAACTTCACCAGAATATGTTTAAGGTTTCGCAGTGAGAACAAAGGCGAGTTTTATTTTTTTTTTATGTTGGTACAAACAACATTCATTTCCACTTAGTGATTCCTTTTCAATTTTATTGTCCTAGGAGAGGACTGATCTTGAGTGACTGGTCAGACGGTCGAGCAGAAGGTGCAACAGTTCGCTAAGAAGAAGGGCCCCGCAGAGATACTCTGGGGGTTAGGGGTAAGTGTTGTAAAAAACAAATATTCTATTTAGGATTCACTGGCACTCCTGCGTAATTTACGTTACTCTTAATATACTGTCATTCTTATTTTTTAAATCTGCACATATCGTTCTGTGCAGTCACAATTCATACAAAGCCGTTGTTGAAAGATAATTTTAAAAGGTTATTTGTTATTTGAGAACAAATTCCAACTTAAGGCTTCAGTGAAAAATAGAACATATAACATTAGTGAAAATTTGGTCCCTTTTTTGATTATAGGGTCTAAATAATGTCTTTCAGGTTTACTCTGATGGCTTCTGCTCCAACATTAGCTCCATCAACTAAGGAGACCACTAATTACGCAAGATTATGTCGCCTTTTAGTAGATGGAGGCACCAAGGCCTTAAGACACCTTTTTGACAGATTCCACTCCCCAGCAAACCTGTTTAATGTTTTGAAAGCTGGTTCTGCGGAACATTCAACTCTGCAGTCCCTTAAAAGGAAGAGAATCATCAATGCTACACAATGGGGTAAGCTGTATCCCACTCCTCCTTCATCTGTAACATCAGAAGACTTTGACATCACGCTACTGACGGTGCTACTGAGGAACATCTGTGGTCTGGCTGCCCCTGCCACAGGCTGGGATAGTCTGCCACCTGCTTCAGACACCAGCGTTGAGGCTAACATAGCCAGAGTAAAGTACTATAGGAACTCGGTCTATGGGCATGCCAGCCAGGTGTCTGTGGACAATCCAACATTTAATTCCTTGTGGCAGGGTGTGAGTACCGCACTGGTTGTACTGGGTGTAGACGCAGCTGCTATCAGGAAACTAAAAACTGAAACTATGGATCCAGATACCGAGAAGCATTACCGAGAGCTGTTAAAGGAATGGAAGAAAGACGAAGACACCATTAAGGACCAATTTAATAAAATGGAAGGTATTAACTGATAAAAGTTTTGAAGTGTTTTCTATTAATAGTACTCTTTCTGAGGTTTAATTTACTAAAATATTATAATAAGGTGTTAGCCGGACTGAAATGAAAGCTTGGAATTAGACAATTACAAAAACACATTTAAAAACCATAAACCGACATATGTGACCCTCCACAGGAATTTGATGCTAAAGGTGAAAGCACGCTCACGACACGCTTGCGCGACACGCTTAGCGTGCCGTAGATCACGGATATGCGCATATTAAATTTAAAAAACAAAGTACGGACACACTTGCCTTTGTTTTGGTAAATTTAACACGCTAGACCTTTTGTTTTTTTGTACGTTGCCATATGTCACGGTAAGTGTGCGAATTATAGCACGCTTAGCGTGCAATTTGGGTAAGACACGCTGAACACGCTTGATTACTAAAACTGCTAAGATGATAAAATGGCTTGGGTTTTCAGCGGATTTAGTCAGCATTGATAACTGGTCGAAGTGAGTCAAATATACCAATTGAGACTGTTTTGGAATTTGATCGTAACCGTAGCCATTTGAAAATCACGAATTAATGGTGGTCTAGCCTGGAATTAACGCGAGATCAGTGTAAACCAATTCCTCCGGCTGTCGGCTGTTGACCGGAATCGCAAAGAGGCCTGCTATCGCATGCGAGGCACTGAAGTTATGTCGCCTGAAAATTATAGTTATGCCACCGGAATATTTATTAGCAGTAATGCACAGAGAAATGAAGTTGAATAAATTACTTTAATAGATTTCTTTCAGCCATGCTGAGACGAGTCGAACGAAGGTAATTAAATCGGAGAAACAAAAACTGCCTAGAATTTTCTATAGGTTGAGGAAGGCTAAACATTTCTAGATGACCGTTCCATGCATGTACAATTTTAGAAGCTTATCTAATAAATTCCTTACGATTTTCTGAAGTTTAATTTTTTTCATTTCACTCCCCAAGTTAAGCTATTTTTCGTAGAGAGTTAAGGAATACTAAAATTGTCGGAACCGGAAATACGATAAAATTCTCACTTTCCTAAAACTTTCAATTGGAAGCTAAATTGTTCGGGAAAATAATGCTGAAGCACTTGTAATTTCGAAAAGACTGAAGTTGTCCTAGGATGCTAGGATACATTTAGGAGGAAATCGCCGTCAGGTGCCCCTGACGAACGAAGCGCTATCAATCATAATTTATGTGAAGATATCTCATTACGCTATGCTAAGACGAATCAAGCGCTGTAAACGTGTACTATATCTCGTTCTTCACAGGACGAAATAAACAAGAATCTGTAATCTAAAAACACTGTAGAATGAGGGAGGATTGCGGGCGACTTTTCTGTGAATTTTGGGCGACAAAACTCATATTATCAGGTTTTGGACGACATAACTTCAAACGACATCACTTTCGAGCAGCTCGGCCGTCACCCCTTTAGATCGAGCTCGATGAATTAATTCAATGACCGATTTTTATCGAACAAATGATTGCCTTCAAGAATTTCACTCGGACTACTTTTAATTTAGTTCTTTTTCTCTTTTCTCAGTGTGTGACTGACAGAGATTTAATTCTCGGATCGAGCTTTAGTACTCTAAACACGCCGTATTATCGTGGCAAAAACAAAGAATCAAACAAAAAAGCACCATACAATTTCGGAATTCTGTAAAAAAAGACATTTTTTGTTTACTATTCAAAAAGCGCTAAAACAGTCATTAATTAACTGATGTTTGTCTCCGTTCAGCACGCATCACTGACGCATGAATGTGTTGTTAATCGTTTCTTGAGTACAAAAACAGTTAATCAGTTGCGATGGAGCGTTCACGAAGTGGCACACTGATGAGTTTAAATTCGCAAGATTTTGAAAATTTGGAAAGCGTCAAAGAACTGTATTTTGGTGAGCGAGAAACTGAAGATAATCAAGAGCGTGCTTTCACCTTTAGCATTCAAATCCTATGGAGGGTCACCAATAGTTTGTAAATTGCATATAGGGATGTATTACTATTACTAATCTTTATAAAATTTTTATTTTTTTATACAATATCCTTTTATAGTCCGACAGTTTTGCTTTTTATATTGTAGATTTCAATTCAATTTCTTTTATTTGTAGTATATTATAGTTTTTCATTTTTTATATTGTAGTTTTTAACGGGTGAAGAGCCACTAGGTGGATACACTGTTAATTCCTCGCGGAGCGCCGAGCGAAGTGAGTTTATAATCTCGTCGCGCGAAGCGCGCGCGCAGTGTGTGAACCGCGCGTGGGTCCTAGCGAGATACAAAGTCGCAGATTTCATCTTTATTTGTATATATCCGATAGTGTCCGCCATGACGTCATACGGTAGTTGACGTCACGGCGCATTTTTGTTTCAAGGCAACATTCGACTGAAAGCAATTTCAAATTCCGGTCAATGACCAAAGCACTCATGAAGAGCTGTGTTTTCGTCGTCTGCAAAACAGTGTTTACTATCGGTGAATCTCAAGCCATTTCTCATGCAAACAGAACAGCAAACACAAGAACGCCGAATTGTCAATCCTCGCAGGGGAAGATATGACACCGAAAAATCCTCTGGACATATGTGCGAACATCGCGGTAACATAACACGTTTTGCTCGCAGACGAGTTTGTACCGTATCGTCCTAGACTGTTGAGCTTCCATTCTCTACATGTAAATGCGATGAAATGCATTTACGTTGGGTTTTCACTGTCCAAACTGCTGTCATTCTTCTGAAAAATATCTTTGAATTCACGTTTAATAAGGCTCGAAGGTTTTAATAATAACATTTCGACAAATAAGATGGTGTATTCCACGTGGCCTAGTGGTAAAGGTTCGGCCCGGTACACCGAAGGTCCTGGGTTCCATTCCAGGCATAACCTTTTTCTCTTCGCTTCTTTTCTTTTCTTTTCTTTTCTTCTTTTTTTACCTTTTCTTTTCCTTTAGTTTTCATTTTATAACAGTTTTGTTATGTTTTTATATATAGCTTAAAATTTTTAGATTTACAAATTTTCTTCTCTACTTGCCGTTCCCCCCAGTCCTTCGCGAGGTCCTGCGATTTACGTATTTCTAGTAAACCATTATTATTATTATTATTATTATTATTATTATTACAGGTAATCACATGATTTCGAGTGCAATTTGGGATGAATCAGCTCAAGTAAATTTTTTAAAGGTTAACCAAATTGTAATCAAATTTTGGGTAATGGGTTCATGATAACCGTCACAATATAGGGACATTCCATGACCACTTTGCCCACTATGAGAAAGTTAATGTTTGGTGAAGTTGGTGCAGTTAGAGTAGTTGGTGTAGTTGCTGTACCTGGTGTAGTTAGTGTAGTTGGTGTAGTATATGTAGTTGATGTAGTATGTGTAGTTGGTGTAGTTTGTTAGTTTGTGTAGTTGGTGTAGTATGTGTAGTTGGTGTAGTATATGTAGTTGGTGTCGTATGTGTAGTTGGTGTAGTATACGTAGTTGGTGTAGTTGGTGTAGTTGCTGTAGTTAGTGTAGTTTGTGTGATTACTGTAGTTGGTGTAGTTAGTGTAGTATGTGTAGTTTGTTGTAGTATATGTAGTTGGTGTAGTTACTGTAGTTGGTGTAGTATGTGTAGTAGGTGTAGTATATGTAGTTAGTGTAGTATGTGTAGTTGGTGTACTATATGTAGTTGGTGTAGTATGTGTAGTTGGTGTAGTTAGTGTATTTACTGTAGTTGATGTAGTATATGAAGTTGCTGTAGTTGATGTAGTAAGTGTAGTTGGTGTAGTTGGTGTAGTTAGTGTATTTAGTGTAGTTCGTGTAGTTACTGTAGTTGGTGTAGTTAGTGTAGTTGGTGTAG
>BOPM01000739.1:167035-186276 GCA_022179025.1 Porites australiensis
GATCCATTTTCTTCGGTTATTTCAGAATGAAAATTGAAATTAATTACTAGTTAATGGCAGAATAAAAATCCCAATGGCGGATCATTCCAAAGTTACGAACGCACCTATCACGGCACCATAGGAACCCATCGGATTATCCCCAAATTCCCACATTAACGTCTGGCCTGATTTTTTATTTCAATTATGTATACAATTATCTATGGCTTGTTCACAATATCACATTAGATGCATCGCGTGATCTTAGAATAGTCGCTTGTCTAAATTTAACTTTGGTCACGCTACGTCGCGTTTGATTGATGGCATCTCCAAACTCGTAACCTTTCTACGGTGATACGCCCCATTATTTTTCGAAGTATGTAGTTGCGTCTGAAGAAACTAGAATGGCCCTGGAAAAGTCCTCGCCTTAGTTGATGCGCGTGGATTCGTGCCTTTAGTACCTTTTCTTCCACAAGAGGCATCAGTTTGGGCTACAGGTATTTGACAATTATTATAATTGATATCGCGTGACTGTACCGTTTGTCTAGACTGATCATCTCGTCTCTAACACTAACACTGTATATTGCCATGTTTGTTTCAGGAATGCAGAGGAATACAAACCTTCCACTGATCTGACTAGCGCCTGGTGAATTGATTTATATCCTAAAGGACCTTGAAGCGTAATAATTCATATAAGCGACGAAACGTCTTTCACTTAGAAGATCGTAGAAAAGGTGAGCTGAACGAGAGTGTTGATGTCCTGGCACAATTGCAGGTTCCGATCACAGGATGGTATAGTTTCTCCTAAGTAAAAAGGGAATAATACTAAAGGCTGATAAAAGCAACTCAAAATACTTCTTCTTAGTTTAATTATCAGTCAGTTGTTAGCCTTAAAACAGCCGCTGTTGGCACATGAAGGCTGCTTGTTTTGTGCTTTCCAGACAAGTGATCAATTCGTAATTAGGAGAAGTTCGTTTCTTAGTCGTCCTCAGTGGCCTCCTTTCTTGGTCCTTCTTGAGCATAAAAGACTTTTTGTCGGAACTGTTTAGTTTATTTCATTTTTAATTCCTGTTGGTGACAATTTTTGGGCAGTTTCTTTCGGAGTTACACTACCACTGCCGAAAATTCAAATTGCAATGGCAGCAGCAGTAACAGACACGCTTTAGTTGCATTTCTTGTGTATGTATGTGGTTCCTCGCTTTGACTTTTTTTGTTGACAATTCATAAAACTTGAGACGTTTGTGAATTTAATTGTCTATCATTAAAGCGAACATTAAGAAGAACTGAGTATCAGCAAAGAAAATCGAAACTGAACAGGAAAGTTGAAATTGGCATATCAAAAGTGAAAGAGGAAGTTTGGTTTGTAATGCAATCCGAGCATTGACGATCAGCAGTGCAAACACTCTTGATTGATTCTTGTCAAGAGATTTTATTTTGGAATAATCACCTTTTTCCTACCCGCCTTGTACGATCAAAACGCTTGCTTCTGTTTTTTTCGTTGGACTTTTTAGTTGATGGAACCAAATTAGCCTCAAAGGGAAAAGAAAAATCATTCTACAAATTGACATTATATAATTACACTCTCAACGGTATTGAAGAATCTCCGGACTCCTTTTGGCAAAGTAGGCAAGATAGGGAGCTGTCATAAATTGAAATTCTATTCAACAGATGATTTGTACAGCACCCCTCTGCGCGATGTACCTTTTGAAAGGTCTTGCAAAAAAAAGAGAAAATAAGAAATTAATTTGTTAAGGACATTATCAATTCTCTGTTTACAGCTGGGTTATTGAAGTCAGACTTGCCAAGTCTTACGACTTTGTCGTAAGTCTTAGATTTTAGGACCTATCTTACGCTCTCTCCAAAAGTCAAACTTCAAACATTTTTGGAGCTGTAGGGTTCTTTTCCAAGTTAGATATCCATATATAGATAGCTATTGTAGCTCAATCCGAAGAAAACGCTTAGCGGTCGCGTTTGATTACATTCTTTTAGTCTACCGCGACTTGCGTCTGCCTCCACCTATCGCAAACTACCTGTCACAAAAATGTTATGAAACTCGGATATAAAGTTATAAAGGAGAAATAAAGACAATAATATTTATATTTTCTGTATCTATCTGTTATTTGTATTCATTACAGAATACAGATAACAAGTTTCTACAATATTTATGTGCACATGCAATCGAATACTTCGAGTCACGCTGCAATTTGGCAGGTCCGTACACAATGAAGCGTCCAAAAAGATTTATATGTTTTTCTTTGATTATTGAATTGTCTTTTCTACATGCACACTAATTCAATTCACCCATGAGCTCGCTCCTAGGAGCCTTTGATTAGTAAAAGGAAAAATCCTGGTATTTCATCACTATCTATATAATAAAACCCAAAAGAAGAATTTTTACCAAGTATCATAGGAGAATTCAAGACAAGGATTCTAGTGATTTGATTTCTCTGGCAGTGCCAAACTATTAATAATTATTCCTATTGTCTATCACTGTCTATGGTTTTTATATAAAATTGTAAGTAAAACTGCCATGTTGTTCATTCTCCATTTCATGTAGGTTTCCGTGAATGTCTACGCTCAAGGCAGTGACCAAGTCGAAAGCCAAAGTTAATTTGGTGACTCTTTACCAGTTATGTAATTTGTCGTTCCTCCTTTTTGCTTTTTGACCTTTTTTGTAACACATTGTAATGTAGTAGAAACATCTTGTAATAGTACAAAATAAAAAAAAAAAATCGGAATCTATTTCTTGAAGGAATCTCCACTGTTTTAGCAAATTGATGTCCACTTGTCAGGATGTTCAGTTCTGGTCCTCTCTACAGGGTCAGCCAACGAGCGAATGTTTCCAAACACGTAAGGAGTGTCTCAGATGGTTTTCTCTGTAGAGGCATGCTTAGTTTCAGCTGTCCTAAAAAGTCTAGAAACTACTTTTAATATCTGTTTGGGTATTGTAGGGAACTTTGGTCGACAAGTTTTAAGGGCCATTTCCGTCCCCCTGAAACTGTTAGCTACCCTGGTGGGTCTGGTCGAGAGCTCGAGGACATGGAGTAGCCTTTCTTTCTTTTTAATTGACAGAATAGAAATCCTGACGGGGTATCATTCCAAAGTTACGTACCTACACCACCATAGGAACGCATACGATTGCATGTATTCACAAATTCCCCTAGTAACACACCCGTCTGGAATTTTATTTCAATGATTAATTCATACGGTGGCCCAGAAGGGTCACACATGCAAATTAAAAATGTTGCTGCAAATTAAAAATAGTACTTACAAATTAAAAATTGTACGTGCAAACTAAAAATATTACCTGCAAATTAAATATAGTACATGCAAACTAAAAGTTGTGCTGCAAATTGAAAATAGAAAACATATCGGTGCAAATTAAAAATGAAAAGTCCTGCGCTCGCAGTATGAGCGATGAGGACCTGGTCCGAGCCGTGCGACCTGGCCTTGCCTTCGGCGCATTCATGTTTCATCTTTGTAATATTTTTAGAGTGTGTTCCTTTCGGCGAATCCAAAAACGGATTTTTGATCCTAGATTTGCCAGATTTCGCGTTCGAAAGTAACGTGAAATCCGAAATTGGATTTGTAACCTTGGTAACCTTTCGCCGACGCGTGCAATATGCACGACAGCCTCTCAAAAAATGACGTGCTTTCTACTGTTTGACAAATTATGCGATTATACCGTGCAGAATTTAGTGGTCGGCAGTTCGAATAGCGACGATGGAACATACAAAACAGACAAAGAAAGAAGCGCATTAAAATTGAAAGTTATCTAAAGAATGTCGGCCAGTTTGATCCAGTTCCATAGCTCGGATTTTTTTTATGTAACACGATCGAGTGCCTGTCGCGTCTACAAGCGAGTTTGTAGTTAGATAGCAGTTCATGTGTTACTTTTACTTATTTCTGATTTCAAGCAATCTTTAGAGACAAATGTTTAGTTTATGGATATTTTAATGTACCAGGAACAATCTTCTAATGTTTTCAGATGTTTTGCGGCAAATGACAGCAACGAGGAAACTCTACGGCCTCTATGGGAATACTTCAATTGGAAATACCGCTGGATTATCTGACTAATTTCGGATCCACTGTGAATGGAACAGCGTAGATCACTAATCCGTTAATCTGGATTTGGATTCTTCGGATTTCAAATCCAATGGATCCTTTTTCAAAAAGGATTCACCAGATCAAAAATCCGGATTTGGATTTGACGAAAGGAACGCGAAATCCGTTCTTAGATCTAAAATCCGTTTTTGGATTCACCGAAAGGAACACACCCTTAGTTTGCATGTAAAATTTTTTATTTGCATGTCCTATTTTTAATTTGCAGCAACATTTTTAATTTGCAGGTAAAATTTTTAGTTTGCAGCAACATTTTTAATTTGCATGTGTGACCCTTCTGGGCCGCCGTAAATTCACATGGCTCGATATTTGCAATTCACAATATCAAGTTAGATGCAGCCCGTGATCGTAGCATAGTTTGGCTTTCGTCATCGCGTGTCTAAATTTAACTTTGGTCACGCCACGTCGCGTTTGATTGATGGCATCTCCAAACTCCTGATCTTTTTGCGATGATGCGCCCTATTCTTTTCAGAACTATGGAGTTGCGTCTGAGGAAATTAAAATGGCGCTGGGAACCTCGCCTTAGTTGATGCGCGTGGATTCTTTTATTTAGTACCTTTTCTTCGCCAAGAGGCATCTTTTTTCTCAGGTATTTGACAGTTATTGAATTCGCGTGACTGTACCGTCTGTCTAGACTGATCATCTCGTCTCTAACACCAACATTGTATATTGCCATGTTTGTTTCAGGAACGCAGAGGAATACAAACCTTCCACTGAACTGACAAGCGCCTGGTGAATTGATTTTTTCCTAAAGGACCTTGTAGCCTAATAATTCATATAAGCGACGAATAGTCTTTAGAAAAGGTGAGTTGAACGAGAATGTTAATGTGTTAGCATATTTGCAGGTTCCGATGATCAGCTATCATAGGATGGTGTAGTTTCTCCTAAGTAAAGAGGTATAATAATAAAGGCTGATAAAAGCAACCCGTAATACTTCTTCTCAGTTTATCAATCAGTTGTAAGCCTTTAAATAACTGCTGTTGGCCAGTACCCTAGCACATGAAGGCTCCATGTTGTTTTGTGCTTTATAATATCCAGACAAGTGATCAATTCGTCTTTGGAGAAGTTGGTTTCTCAGTCGTTCTCATTGGCCTCTTCTTTTGGTCCTTCATGAGCCTAAACGACCTTTTGTCGAAACTGTTTATTTTACTTTATTTATACTGAATCCCTGTTGATGAGAATCTATAGGTAGTTTCGGTGTTACACCACCAGTTTCGTAAATGCAAATTGCAATGGTAGCAGCTAGCAGTAGTCGGACACGCTTTAGTTGCATTTCTTGTGTATGTATCTGGTTCCTAACTTTGACGTTTTTTGTTGAGAATTCATAAAACTTTAGACGTTTGTGAATTTAATTGTCTCTCATTAAAGCGAATTTTGAAAAGAACTGAGTATCAGCAAAAGAAATCGAAACTGAACAGGAAAGTTGAAAAATTTGCATCTGATCCAAAGTGAAAGGGGAAGTTTGGTTTGTAATGCAATCCTAGCATCGAAAATCAGCAGTACAAACATTCTTGATAGAATCTTGTCAACGGATTTTATTTGGGAAAAAAACATCTTTTTCCTACCCGCTTTATATGGTGAAAGTGCTTGCTTCTGTTTTGTTTTGTTTTTTTTTCGTTGGACTTTTTAGTTGGTTGAACCAAATTGGTCTGAAAGGGAAAATAAAAGTCATTCCACAAATTGACATCATAAAATTGCTCTAAACGGTATTAATCGACCTTCCGACTCCTTGTGGCAAAGTCGGCAAGATAGGGAGCTGTCATAAACGGAAATTATATTCAGATTTTTTGTACAGCATCTCTCTGCGTGACTTAATTCCCTGTTTACAGCTCGGTCTAGGAAGTCAGACTTGGCGATTTTAGGACCTATGTCATGCTCTCACGAGTTGACAACTGATTTCTCCAAACCATTTGGGAGCTGTAGGGTTCGTTTCCAAGTTAGATATCAATAGATAGCCTGCTCAATCCGAAAAAAAACGCTTCGCGGTCATGTTTGATTAGATTATTGTAGTCTACCGCGACTCGCTGCTGCCTCTTGTCTCAAGATGGCACTAACAAAACATCGAAATTACAAAACCTAAATCGTAAAATTGATCGTGATGTCTACTGCTACAGCTTAAAGTGATACAGTGACTTCCACTTGGAAATTTGGGACACCTCATGACTTTTTACCCATTTCTCACTACTTTTCCTAGCTCTAGGTTCAGAATCTCACATTTTTTGCCTTTTGGGGGTTGGCACGTCTGGGATGTGGTCTGCTTCCATATAAATTGTACATTCTTAGGAATGTTTTGCATTTATGTAATAGTTAACAGTTGTTAAGAAATTTAGTTGTTGCTTAGACTTCCCGCACAGAGACCCTCGCAGTCGGGAGGTTTTTTGTTTTACGCTCGCTTGGCTCCGCTCGCCTTCGAGTTACTAACAAATTGTGCCCCCGTATTACTCATTCCTAGTTTGGTGATTATTGTTAAGCTACCCTGACAAAAGTTGTTCAACCCGTCTAATTTGCAATTATTTTGTTCAGCAGTTACACTCTTCATCCCAGAGCAAAATTTGCCATAAATTTGTAAACAAGGGTTGTGACTTTGGAGAAGAAAAATTGCATGGGTGATTTAATAGCGAAAAACCTGAAACTTCTACAGAACTCTTTTAAGTTCATGTAAACAACTTTCACTTCCCCTAGGTGATTCCTTTTCAAACTTATTGTCCATTTAAGGTTTAAGAGAGGACTGGTCTTGAGTGACTGTTCAGACAGTTGTTGGAAAACCTAACAGAAGGCGCAACGGTTCACTACAGCAAAGGGCTCAGCAGTGACTCTGTGGGTTGTCAGGAGGAAGTGTAAATGTAATATTTTGAACTCGACGGCAATCCGAAGTAAGTGATTGCAGTATTATAATTCTATTTTTTCAATCATAAGAAAACACCATCGTTATTCAGGGGTATGTGGGATCCCCATCGACATAGGTAACAAATCCGACTTTACACCAGTTAGCACAGTAAATTGTGGTCTTCCACTGAGGTAATTGCAGTGCATATTAGGTCAAATGCTTTTTTTAAATTCGATGAAGACCGTTGCGACTGCCATTCCTGAGTCTACAGCTCTCCTCCACGACTCTGTAAGGTGAACCAGCAAGAGTTCGGTCTGATATCCGACACGATATGCCAACTGCTTGTCCGATGCAAGGTTATTACTCTTGAAGATGTGTTGTACGAGAGTGGGTTAATCTCCGACTCCATAATCTTGCCAAAGTGTCAGGGACACTGAGGAGAGAGACCGGACGATAATTTCCAATGTTTGTTTCATCATCGTTTTTATAAATCGGTGCAAGTCTAGCTGCTTTCCATGAAGAAAATATTAGCCCACGTTCTATGCTAAATCGAAAAAGATCAACTAGAGCAGGAATGACTGCTGTTCCTGCGAGTTTTGTTAGTTTCGGTGGAATATGATCAGGAACAGTTGACTTATTTATTTTCAGCAATTCGACTTTTTGGCTTTCTGATCGCTGAGATACCGTGATTTCACTTAGAGGAGGTGGTTCAGCTCTCCGATTTCAAATTAAGTCCGGTTCGCAGCATTCAATTGCAGTAGGGGGCTTTAAAAGTTCATCAGCTAACTTCTCTCCTATTGTGGAGAAATATCAGTTTATCAAAGCTCCTCCACCTATTGCTCTAACCTAAACTGTATTTACCTTTTGCAAAAGCGCATAGTGCGGCTTATATCAAAAGCTCACTACCTAGCAAATACCGCCCCATTTAGCAAGCTTAAAGTCCTTGACATACATAGCATCAATTCTTTTTCTGTTGCTGCATTTATGTATTCCTGTCACCATAATCTTTTGCCTAGTAGCTTTCGTAACCTCTTTTTAAGTAGTAACCAGGTTCACCATTATGAAACTCGACTAGCCTCTCAGTATAGTCCTCATTTTTGTAGAACTATAATATTAAGTAGTTCAGTATCCTTTATCGAGGGCCAACAATTTGGAATTCTTTGTCAGTTACACTAACCACCTCCTCCCCCAAATTTGTGATTATCTCATTTATAGTCGTTCGGTTGATTAAGTTTTATGTTTGTTGCACACTCTGCAATCAAGTAGTATAGCTTAAGGAAGCCTATTAATATAAGCTCCCAGCTTCTTTAGACTTCCTTGTCATAACGACTTATATTTTAATTAACACCTCGTAACATTTTATTTTTATTTAGTGTGAGTGACTAAAAACCAATAAATGAAGTAAATGAAAGCAGCTTTCTCCTCGTCAAGCAATGCAAGACTATCACCTTCTCTTTTCAAAGGACCTAGTCTTCGGTTGAGTAGGGTTTGTTACTTTTTTAAGCAGCTTCCAATACATGGTCGTATTCTTAACCTCATCCAAAATTTTCGAGAAGTAACTAGCCTTAGCTAGTCTTAAGGCAGAGGTAACCTCATTCCTCGCTCTTTTGTATTCTTGCCACAATAAGGAACACTTCTTGTTAATCGCCTTCCTGAAGAGTTTATAACGTCGATTCATTTTATAGTATCGTATTTTATCACTTATCCTCGGTACAGATGTATTTCTAATTCTAACCTGCTTCCAAGGGGCGTGGTGTAGCCGCATATCATGGTTATTTCTTGTATCAAGGTAAATTACAAAGAGAACTTTCCAACTTTGGGCACTAGTGGGAAATAGGACATAAAACATGAAGTGAAACTTCAGCTCCTTTTCGGCTGTAATGCTATATGTCTTGCAGGTCTACTCTGATGGCTTCTGCTTCAACATTAGCTCCATCCTCGAAGGAGACGACTAATTACGCAAGATTATGTCGCCTTTTAGTAGATGGAGGTGCCAGGGCCTTGAGATACACATTTGACAAAATCCACTCCCCGGCAAACCTGTTTAATGTTTTGAAAGCTGGTTCTCCGGAACATTCAACGCTGCAGTCCCTTAAAAGCAAGAGAATCATCAATGCTACACAATGGGGTAAGCTGTATCCCTCTCCTCCTTCATCTGTAACATCAAAAGACTTTGACATCACGCTACTGACGGTGCTACTGAGGAACATCTGTGGTCTGGCTGCTCCTGCCACAGGCTGGGATAGTCTGCCATCTGCTTCAGACACCAGTGTTGAGGCTAACATAGCCAGAGTAAAGTACTATAGGAACTCGGTCTATGGGCATGCCAGCCAGGCGTCTGTGGACGATCCAACATTTAATTCATTGTGGCAGGATATAAGTGCCGCACTGGTTGTACTGGGTGTAGACGCAGCTGCTATCAGAAAACTTAAAACTGAGACTATGGATCCAGATACAGAGAAGCATTACCGAGAGCTCTTAAAAGAATGGAAGAAAGACGAAGATAACATTAAAGACCAACTTGATAGAATGGAAGGTATTAACTAATAAAGGTTTTGAAGTGTTTCCTATTAATAGTACTAAATAGTTTTTTTTCTTTCTGAGCTTAAATTTACTAAAATATTATAATAACGTGTTGGTGGGGCTGAAATGAAAGCTTGGAATTATACAAAATATACTTTTTCCTTACAAAAACACATTTAACAACCATAAACCGACATATGAAGACCTACAAACAGGTTCAATGTTACGTCAAGGCCGTGATTCTGTGACTGAGCGAGTTGCCATGATGTAAACTTAACACAAAAAAGCAAAAAAAATGTTTGTTCGAACAAACTTTGTTTGCAACAACAAAATTGGGCACGAATCCCAGGCGAGTTAGTTATTTAATAACTATTGGACCGGCTTTCGTATGATCTGAGGAATTAGCCAGATCCAGGCGGATAACACTCGCCGAGATCTGCGTAATTCTTCGGATCATTTGAACGCCGAATCCCTTAAATTGAATCCGAATCCAACCAAAAAATAACACGTTTTGCGTTAATAAGGTAAAAACAACCTCATGACACCCTCAGAGATCTGCATAATTCTTCAGATCACACTTAGCCTCATTCAATGATAGATAATTATCTGAGCTGACAAGTTGAACACTGATTTTTGATGTTTTCTGATATTTTTAGTTAAAGTCACAGAGCAGATGAAAAGTGAAATGGAGGCTACGAGAAATGCCATTACTGAGGATGGAGGTCAGTTTCCAAAAAATGAACTTCAAGCTAAATTTAATAATTCTTTGAGTCAGGCTAACTTTTAACCATATCGAGGTGAAATGGAAAATATTAGCGAGAAGATAACTGAGGAAGGAATGTTAATTCCAAATTCCATAACCTGGGCACCCTTTCTTTTGATTACTATTTTTCAGTCAGCTATTACTAATATGATGACGTGTGTGAAAAAACTGCCACTTAAAAGCTTTAATAATCTTTGAACTATCGTAACTTAAAATAGACGTCTGGAAAATCATGAAACCGGAGTCCGGAAAAGGAACAATAGGAAAAAGAACCGGAACGGGGACGGGTGCAGGACGCAGAATAACACTGATCGGGAACCGATATAAGCCGGACAGAAACGTCATATATCCTAATTGAATTAAATTCTCACATAACTTTTAACTTATTTATACAAAAAGAAAGAAAAAAACCGCCTTAAAAAGGAACATATTTGTACGTAGAAATATTTTATAAGGGCCTGTTACTTTGCAACGTCGAATTTTCGGGTAACAATGTTGTGACAATATTGCGACAATTGAAAACATTTTTGGAACATTTTTGTGACACTCAAAATCATCGTTGCGAATTATCCCGTGTAATATTACCCTTAGCCTGCGATCCTTTTCTCCCTTTATCTCAACACGTCCGTTGCAGGAAGGGAGGGATAATACATTTATTTTCAGTGTTGGATCACATGTAAACGAGACGCCCAGTGGTGCTGGGTTGCCAAAAAACTTCCGGATTGTTGGATAGATATCTTGTACGGTATTCAAACCTCAGGTTTACCAGAAGAGACAGCCAAATGCTTTAAGAAGATAGTACCCCTCGTCTCATTCAAAATAAGGGCACCAGCCCAACCTCTGGCCTCATTCAACTGACTGCATTGATGGTGCAAATGAAAACGTGTCACGTGTTAAAAGTAGAGAAAAAAGGTTAATTAGATTCACTTGGCAATTAATCCGCTTACATCTCGCGACCCTGAAAATCGTAAAGATGTTACATTTTACGGGAGTTTCCATCTCCTCCGCACGTTATATTTCGTCCACAATGCAATTATATTGCTAAAAATGTTGGAAACATCTACCATAGAGTAGTTTAAGATTCGCTCAAGTACCCCATTTGTCTCACCAGTACCTGTTCCCTTACTCGATTCAAAAGTTATTATAATAGTATATCTCAAAACACATCCCCTTCTTTCAAAATCCAACATACCAGCCAGGGGCCAGCTTTATAAATTTACTTGAATGTGTGGTCGTTTAAAAAATTCGGGTAGATAGAAAACGAACTGGCGACGCGCTCAAAATCACTTGAAAGAAAACAGCCATCTTGAGCTGAAATGGAGGCTCCGTAGTCACTATCTGAAGGCTGAGAGAGTGGTGGAGCCTTAAGGCTAGTAAACAAGAGGGCTCCCTGTGGTCGATTCCTTTGTTATCAACTCTTGGTCATTATTTCTACTTGTTCTTATTGAGTTATTTACTGAAAACCATCTCTGTTTTTATAGGTAGCTACACTTTATGTCTTATCTCACAGCAAAATATGATTGTTTATTTCGTCTTTTTTCTTCCTACCCTTAAACCCTACCTCTATTCGCTTTCCTGTTCCGGTTCCGGTTCCTGTTGCTATTCCCTTTCCTGTTCTGAATTCCGAATGTCTGTTTCCTGGTTTTCCAGACATCCACTTTCATCCCTCAATGAAAGTTGTGCGATGAAAGTTTAGTTCTGCTAAGTATATTTTTCCTGACAGATAGAACAAGAAAAGACTTGAAGCAGATGAAAAGCGACATCAGTGAGATGCTTAAGACTTCGGTTTCTGCGCCCACAGAGGAAGGTCAGTTTCCTCACACTGTAGCCCGCTAGAAATTTAAAGTATCCGTCTAAAAGAACTGTTAAAAGCAGGTATTACTGATCGATCGGTGATGGTTTGTCTTACAGGTGTCGCTCCCGGGCTCTTGGGTCGCAAAAACAGTTGAAAAAATGGATGGAGTTATAGGCGACCGTGAGTCCTCAAACACCCTAACCTAAAGCTCATAAACAGTGGTCCTTTTTCCTTGCTTTTCGCAAATTTCAGTGGTCTGCTAAAAGGCTGCCGTTGAGTCAAAAAGAGAACCTTTGCCCTTATTGAAGACACCACTAGTTTGGAATGTTTTACGCTTGCTTTCGATGCCTAGCACGTTGGCTAAAGGAGATAATTAATAAAAGCTAAGTTTTGTCCAGCAATCGCCTTTTCCAAGCTTGGTTGTACCGCTAGTTCAATTAATTTGTTTTACGTACTTGGAAACTACCAAACCTACCAATTTTAGACAAAATAATATCTACAACAAAGCTTAGTTCTCATTTATTCTCAACAGTTGATTTGGTTGCCGAGCATATTGAAATCATCCGCCAGAAGTACAAACGTCATGAGGGATGGCTCGCGCCCTTTCCTTGGTGCGAACACTTTCAGTTCCAACTAAGCGATATTTATACACGGCTTCGTATGGTCAGCAGAGAGAAAAAAGCGAGAGCAACAGCGGAGCAAAGAGTTGTTGAAACGACTGAAATTTTCAGTCCCCACGAAGAATGCAAACAACCTAAAAAAGTATTGATTGAAGGAAAGCCAGGTATGGGAAAGACGACATACTGCAATAAGGTTGCTTACGACTGGGCTATAAACATAAAAAGCGAAGGAGATTACTCTCCGGAATTTGAGATGGTACTCTTGCTGAAATGCCGTGATGTCGAGATCGATTCCGACCTTTGGGGAGCCATTGACGATCAGCTTTTGCCAGGTGAAATTAATCAAAAGGAAAGAGAGAACTTCTTCCACTTCATTCGGCGAAATCAATCAAAGGTTCTACTGATACTTGACGGATTGGACGAGCTACCTTCGAGCAAACTGCCGCAGTTTACCGATATTATACACGGTAAAATACTTCCCCTATGTCACCTTGTGGTTACAGCGCGACACGAGGCTGGGATACCAGTGAGAAAAGTTTGTGACACTCTGCTAGAGATTGAAGGTTTCACTTATCAAGATATCAAAGAATTTATTCACAAATATTTTGTCGGCAAGGAAGATCTGGCCAAAAAGCTCTTGGATAAAATAGAGAATGAGGAAAGGCTCGGAGACATGGCGGCAAACCCTTTAAACACTGCCCTGCTTTGCCTTCTTTGTGAAGACTTTCAAGGTATTTTACCTGAAAGCAGAACTCAGTTGTACTCGGAAATAGTACAATGTGTTCTTATCAGATACAGGAAAAAGAGAGGTCTTCCAGTGGAAAATGAGGATCTGATTGAAATCTACAATGATCAGTTGAAACTCCTTGGCTTGATAGCTTTAAACGGCCTGTATGAAGACAACATGTACTTTGAGGACAAAAAGCTTTCAAGTGAAAATGCCGACTTACCTGAATTTGGGTTTCTGTCAGCTCAACCCGGAAGCAGCAAACGAAGGCCGTGTCTGTGCTACGGCTTTACGCATAAGAGTTTTCAAGAATTCTTCGCAGGGTATTATCTTTGTTGCCAGCTTGTTAGCGAAGAAATCATTTCCTTTATATTAGTCAATGACACAAGACATTTCCACGAGCTGAGAGAGGTATTAAAATTTACCTGTGGTCTGCTAGCAGTGAGATCTCAAGAAAGTACAGTATCCCTTATCCTCTGCATAGCGAATGAGGTAAACGAAGACGATGAGGGAGGATGTTTACCTGTCGCACTGGAGTGCATAAAAGAATGCAAAATTGAAAACAGTTATTTTCATATAGAACTGGCACGTACCTTTGGCGCATTTCTGGAAGTTCAAGAGGCTGATCTTGTCAAGGATCGTATGGAAGGCGAAGGTATAGGTGATGCTGCTGCTCCTGTGCTTGCTGCTGTACTTGAAACAAACACAACGCTGACAAAGTTGGTTCTGGTTGATAATAACCTTGGTCCTGCCGGTGCCAAGTCACTTGCTACAGCGCTTAAAACAAACACAGCTCTGACAAATTTGAATTTGTCCCGAAACTTCCTTGGTCCTACCGATGCTGAGTCGCTTGCTAAAGCGCTAAAAACAAACACAGCTCTGACAAATGTGAACTTGTCTGGCAATATCCTTGGTCCTGCCGGTGCTGAGTCACTTGCTACAGCGCTTAAAAGAAACACAGCTCTGACAAATTTGAATTTGTCTGTCAATAACCTTGGTCCTGCTAGTGCTGAGTCTTAAAACATATAAACACAACTCTGGAAAACACATATTTGTGTGAAGGTAATTATGAAATTAGTGAATCTGTTCAGAACACAATTTACAATGCTCACGGTAACCGCATGCGGATACGTTCAGTATAGTTTCGTAGTTAGAGCCTGGCAAGAAGGTAGCCCATGCAACGATATTTTTAAAATTTAGTTATTAAACAAAAGAATTATCCTTAATTTCAGCCGCCTTCTCCGCTCGCTCACTCGGGGAGTTTGCGACTCGCGGAGACACGGCTGAAATTCATGCTAACAAAGGAATGTACTCGAAATATATGTACATAGAGGGCTGTCCGTCAGATATCTTTGTTTTACATTTTTTAAGCCGAGGAATTTTTGCCAAAAGTTCCAAATGCAAACTTTAACAGCTCTCTTGCCTTCGCAAGTTTTAAGAACTTCTGGATTAGCGTAAATAGACTGTATTATATAGGGAATTTGCATGGGAATGATGAGATATTTTATAATTATCAGTCAGAGTTTCAGCGCAGTGATAGTTCACCCACCTGTTAATTTTTTTACGAATTGATAATTTTCTCAGCTGACGGTTAAAATCTTAGCCAATTTTCAGCTCTCAGTCAAATCCCATCCAGATCCTCTATGTACTGAAATACAAGCTTTGCTTATACTTGTACTTTTAAAACGTCCATTGTTTCGGTTCAAGTTTTGCTAGCATACAGTGCAAATTTTACATTCTGAGACTACTGAAACTTGTGACAAGTTCGTGTCAAGTTCCCGTCGTAACAAGCATATATATGTCATTGCAGCTGATCAAAACTTGGGTAAATAAAAGTATTGTGAGGTATATATTAGTGAGAAAAACGTGTGCTCATGTCTTTATTAAGCCCACTTTATTTTTTTATATACTTCGTGCACAAAATATTAATAAAAAAGTACTGGTGTTGTACCTGTGATGGGTGTTCACCCTCTGAACAGTGTTGATTCTGTGACGGGTGTTGTCCCTGGACAAACGTTCAAAAACCTGTGATGGGTGTTCACCCTCTGTACAGCGTTGATTCTGTGACGGGTGTTGTCCCTGGACGAACGTTCAAAAACCAAACAAACAACAATGCCCTTCGGCCCGGGCTCAAGCCCATACGCAGTAGAATATTCGCTAACGGTCACCATCCCCGGTGGGCCAACAATTTCTTTCGTGGACTAGCCTGATCCGTTCAAGTGTATCCGATATAAACGCGCACCGAACTCCTAACTAACGGATGAAAATAAAAATTTTCGAAAGCGATGAAGTAACAGCATTGGATCTCACGCGGGATAAGAATGTTTCATTTTTTTGAGATTTGTGGCATATCTTAAGTTCTTATAGTTTTTTGTTAAAATGTCCAAGCTTGCTTTTTCAGAATATTGCTTAATCAGTAGCGCTTGCTTCAAGTTGACACCGGACTTCGAAATCAAATTGTTGAACAACTAGAGTTCCACAGGCAAGACCTCGGAGGTACTAGGCCGGGGGGCTACTGTAGAAAGTTTTAGACGGGGAGGCTGCACCCCGAGGACCAACGCCCTTACCCTTTTATATACCCAGGCATTTTTGACAGAATTGGTACCCCTTTCGTATACCTTCCACTGACAAATGGTACCGCTTTCACATAGCTAGTTTAGAACTTTGCATCCCTTTAAACTGCTATAAATGTAATGTCTGTAAAGTTTTAATAAATCGCAACGAACTTTTTCACAACCATAAAATAAATCCTTCCTTAGCCAATTTAGGTCGTTTTACACCAAGATGACAGATTGCCCCACCCTTCCATATATACTTCAACTGGTGAAATCCCTTCATATACATGAAGCATAAAATAGGTCCCCCTTTCGGGCGGATCAAACATTGATTGGTACGCGGGAGAATTGAACTGAAAATGATCTAAGGCCAATCCGTGTAAGAACATGTCTGTTTTTTTTGAAAAACAGAATGGGATACGTGTGGTTGGGTAAAAACGATTAAAAAGCGATAAGTGGATGCGAATCAGTTTTGCCAAGATGAAAAAAAAAATCCGTTTTCACAAGAAAAGGGACAGAGTGTCGGGCGGATTGGGTTTAAGTCATGGGCTCTTAGCTGCGACAACGAAATTCACTCTCAGTTATTGTTTTAACCAACAGTTTTTAAGTCCTTGACATCTACAGCATTCATTGTTTTCTATCGTTACTTTTATGAATTGCTAAGTAAACATAAAAATCTTTTGTCTACTACTAAGCTTTTGTAATCTGCCCAGAACTAGCTAGTCGATAGGTTTTGAAACAGTTAGTCCTTTGGCATGTTTACGTCACGCAAGCAAATTTCACTACCAAGGCTCGTTTTGAAATGATACATAAACAAACTGATACATAAAGAAATCCTCAAGAAAAAAGAGTAAAAAGAATGCCCACGCAAACGAGGCTTGGTGGGGAAATTTACTTCTCTGACGTAATCATATACACACAAGGGCCATTGCTTCACACTTTAGATCCCACTTTTGCAGAACGTGATATAAAGCAGTTTGGCGTATTTTATCAAGAGCCCTAAGATCTTGAATTCGTTGCCACCTTTATTGATTAGTTAACTGTCCATTCAATTTCTCATTTGTAGTCTTCATACGCTTCCTACGTTGTGGAAAGAAGTTGTTAGAATTTCAATTATCGACAATTAAATTCATCTTGTGTGACCAATTCCTTCGTTCTTGTGACCTTTTAACTGTTCCATGAAGCATAGATATTGCAAGGAGAAAATTGATTTTGATCACGGAAAAGAGTAAAGCAATATTTCCTTGAAAGCTAGTATGTCTGTTTATTCTAATAAAAAAAATTAAAAAAAGCTGTCTTAGCTGACACTTTTTCATGCTGATTTTTTTCTGTTTGTCCGCCTACAGATCGATCTAGTTCGGCCATATTTTAATTTTACTGCACGCATTTGCGACTTTAATTAGTTTCCTTCAAGAAAATAAATTTTTCCCTCGTCACCCTGGCTGGGCATTTGTCTACATCCCTGAGTCTACAGTTTCAAACTCCTCGGTCGGATACTTGTATGAATCTGCCAACCCGATCGTGGGGCATGTACATGTTTCCTAAGGAAAATTGAATGGGGCGCGGCTTGTTTTTTCCCCCTTTACGTAAAAAATGTCGCGAAGCCCCCGTTCAAAGAAGTAATAGGAAGATTTAAGCAGAGATAGCGCAACGAAAAATGATCAAATGAGAACGCTGAAGCGCGCTTGAAGGTACTTATTGGTTTTGTTGCTAGGCAACTGCGGACACCATCGGCTCCTGTCCGATGTATAACAATTATTCACCGAAGTGGAGGTGGCTAGTCGTGAATATTTATCGAACTGCGAAGCAGTGAGGTAAATATCCACGACTAGCCACCGACACTGAGGTGAATAATTGTTTTAGTATATACTAAAACAGTGAGATAATTGAGCAAACAAATTATGATTTTTAACTCATTTACTGTTGCCAACGATTACAATTTTGGCGCGTAATGACCGGGCGGCCGCGGCCGTCGCTTTTTCTTGCCGACAATTAAAACGTTTGAAGGCATTTGCTTAGCTCTTGCGGGGAAATTTCTTCAAAAGCAGGTGTGAATTCTTTTTGTGTTTAAAATCGTTCTATAAAAAAAAGATTATTAAATTTCGTTTTAAGCGTATTTATGAACAACTCAACTATATAAAGTAACGCAAGACAAACCTAATTTGCATTTTTAAACAAAAAACTTTTTTACCGGTTTTATCGATAAATTCGAGTCAAAAAGACAAAGCTTTACCTGTTAAAACTTCCAATCCGAACTTCGTCACCTTCTTCGTGTATTTCGGAAACAGCTTGCTTGATTAGTTGTGAAATTTCTTTGTTTGTTTACTGCAGCAAACCGAGAAGGCATTTTGCTCGCAACTTACGCGAGTTTGGAAAAACACTATCCACTGTTTTAGTATATACTAAATAGAAATATCAGAACCGTTATGGGCTCATGGAAATATATATGACGAAACTAGATCACTTAACAATAAGCGATCCGTGAGGGAGCAACGTGCCAAGTTCTCGACAAATTGAACCAGCTCGGCTTACGAAATGGCTGCAGCGACAAGAACAGAATATGTTGTCTATAACAATCATACAAGAACCACTGGATGTACTTTTTCTTCGAATAAATTTTAAACAACGTGACTGTTCAAACGATAAATTTCAGCGAAGAATTTGGAGTTTGGTTTATCAATTTGCTGGCGTTCTTGAAAACGAAAGGAAAGGGATTTTTCTCACAAAGGAAGAGAGGGGGGTGGACAAGTACACTCCTGGATCCCCTAGATATTGACTCCCCTATATTAGCCTGTTCCAGGCTTTCAGATCGTGGGGACGGCGCAAAGCCGAGCAGAAACAAAAACCAGCGAGGCCTATATTATTATTATTATTATTATTATTATTATTATTATTATTATCTCGCAGTATAAAACTTTAGAATGCTGTCCACATTATGTGTAGTATAGGGCGCAAAACGCAACCTACACCACTTGAGAAGCTATAAAAAAAGTAAAAAAAGGTCGGTGCGAAACCTAATACAATCCTAATATGCATAATGATATGAATCTCTCTACTTAAAAAGCCAAATTAGAATATTACTAAATTCTTTTACTCTGTAAAACCTACGCAAACACATGATGATATAATTATCTCTACTAGAAGCAAATTTAGAAAATTATTCAGTTTTTATACTCTCATTATTTCTTATATACCTAAACGAGACCATCATAATGTGGTTATCTCTACAAAAGCCTATTTAGAATAATATCAAACTCTAATACTCTGTAAAATCTTATATAGTAAAAACATCAGTAAACTTGTGTCTCTGGATTTCTAGAGAAAAAATCTAAA
>BOPM01000740.1:3024-17861 GCA_022179025.1 Porites australiensis
AAATAGGCAGGGCTTCAGTTCCATCATAATACTCTATTTCCTCATCACTGTCTTCAGATAATGAAGAAGTACTGTCGGTATTAACATGTTTTGTGTCATCTGAAGTCACGCTTATTGACTGGACAGCTAGACTTTTTTCATCACTGGATGAGCAACACAGATCAATAACATCACACTCTTGTGTCAGAGATATGCTTTTTACGCTACAAAACACCAAACAGGTTGTTTAAAAGATTAGGTCCCTTGCACCAATAGTCGTTCAGGGTGTGGCCTTTATATGATGCTGAACTGTTGAACACGATCGTGATCGGTGTACGTTTCTTTTCTGGGCGCACAACAGCGTGGTGAACGATGTAATGTACTGGTCCCGTCCAATCCTTCGTCTCTTGTTCCGTTATCTTCCTTGACAACTTCATTTCTTCCATTTCCTTTATCTGTGCGTTGTAGCTGTTGGCATGATCAGGTTGTTTCATAAGGCGTCGCTCGATGGACTCGAGCTTCTTTAGAACTTGTACATAATTGTTAGGTAAACAGCTTGGGTCCCTCTTCCACGGGTACTTCATGATCCACTTATTTTCCTTTAATTCACATGACTATTCAATCAGCTTTAACTCGGCGTCTTCCTGTACGGACATTTCGGCGGCCTCACATGTGCATGGTACGACACACGCCCATAGATTCAGTTGTCCAAAATTCCGTGAGGTCGACAGGCTTGAATAGACGGACGTAAAGGACTTGTTCGGCTTCTAGCAGAGTGTCGTCTGAATTGGACCCAAAGATGACCCACCCCAGAGGGCTTCTTCTGGCCACCAGACCATCTTTGACTTTTGTTTCTCCGATGTGGAAACGAGGGTAATTGATCCCTATCAAGAGATCAATAGGACATTCTTTACGATGAAGCTTGCTCGCAGGCATTTCTAAAATCCTTGATATGCGCCTGATGTTTACTCCCACCGAGTCTTCTGATATCTGGGAAATACCCACGGCTTGAATCGTCTGAATCGACTTTCCGCTGTCGTCATACAATGGCACTTTGTACATTTTCGTATCGAGGTCTTCTTCAACTCCACCCACTTTGGTTATTACAATCTTGACAGGCTTGTTATCTAGCCCTAACTGCTGGGCGCATGCACTTCGAATTAGACTTATTTGAGCTCCATTATCATAGAAAACATTAGTTTCCATAAGACCACCTTCTTTTCCTTTCATGAAACCAGAGATTACAGGCAGAATCGTTTTGCTGCTGTCTTGGATAAAGGCAACTTGCAGAGGAGTTGGGCTTTCTTCCTGAAGGAGTTTTTGGTGAGCCTTTCTACATATAGAGCCATCAGGACATTTCTTTCCGAACAATTTCCTACGTGAGAAGTTAGACGAAGTATGGCCTTTTCCACGCTTCAGACACCGGAAACACCCCCGTTCCTCTTTGACGAACTTCCACCGTTATCTGGTGTCATGGCAAGAAATCGTGAACATAGATCGACATAATGATTCCCTTTACAAACGTAACACGACGTTTGCTTTTCTTACCTCTTCGGTCGTGCAGTCCTTCGGTGACACCGCTTACTTGTCCGCGTTCAAGTTCCTCGACAGGGCTGTTGGAGCCAATGAGATGCACCGTCGAGCGGGGTGATGCGCCGGCCTTTTGTCTTGTAGCGCCTGAACATAGGCGAGCTGTCATTTCGTTTTCCATCCTGCTGAGAAGGTTGTGCATGGGGTGTCGAGCTTTTGGCTGTTATTATGACAGGCCCAAATTTTCAAATCATCTCTTGTCACTTTTCTTTCGATTAGGGATATTATGTGTGTTATTGATGTCCTGTGGCCACTTGACTTCCTTAAGGATATTAAATGAGTGCCTAACCAGGTCACAGAAATGATGATCTTCACTAGGCTGTATTGGCTTAAATCACTCCATGTCAGCTGTGGCTGTGTCAGAAATAACTCTCCGATCTCCGTAATTCTGATCTAAATATTTCCATGCAGCTTTTAAATCAGAGCTGATGCGTTCTATGAACTCGGCGCGCTCCAGTCCCAAACACGAACGAAGTATTGCAATACTATCTCTGGCATTACAGTGGTTTTCGACGGCGTGTTTGAAGTCGTCTCTAAAAATAAAGTATTTCCTTACGTCACCATGAAAACTTGGTAATTTAGGCTTTTCGTGTTTTAAAATGAAGGGTTTCGCAGAGGCTACCGCGAGTTCGGCAGAATGATTATCTTCATTTTCGTGACCGTCGACGTCAGCTAAACTGTGCGCTTCATTATTTTCATCATTCACAGTGACTTCATGTTCCTCGTGTTCACTCGCGTCATCTGTGTAATCATTAGCAAGCATTAAAAATGTCATGTACTTACCATCCAAGTTTCGGCCTCTGCGTATTCTTCATCGTTTAGATACATTGTGAAGGCTTCGTGTTTTGATACCAAAACAGTGTAGGCGGCTTTAATTTCTTCCAACGCTTCTCGAATTTCTTGTGAGGGGCGTTTGGCTTTGGCATTTTTCCGGCGTTGAGCGTCCTTGTGAGGATCCCTTTAGCCACTCGGCGAACATTCTTGGCTTTTTCCATTTTGTTGGCTCCAAATTCCCACTAGCGACGTTTAAAACCAAAATCTTCAGATGATGGGCCGATGGGTCAAAGGAGCAAAACCACGGCAAAGGCTGGATTTTCAGTATTTGTATTTATTAAAACAACGCGGTAGAACGTAGGAATGTGGTAATCTGAAGCTAGAAATTGCGAAATGATTCAAAATTAGATGGAAATCCTTAGCTAGCGAAAAGACAGTCAAATAAACGAAGACAAATTGCAGAAAACTTTCATTTGTCCAGCCTTGTATAAACATAGAGTTGAGAAACTCGCCAACTTAAAAACGTCTTCATAAAATCCATGTTGAAAACCTAGTACATTCCGTTCTACACTTGAAGGAAAACGTATTATATAACAAAATCACATGGACGTAAATTGCAACTCGCATCTGAGATAAAGGTTCCATATTTACACTTTCATTAGCACTAATCTGAGGACCAGTGGTCGTTCTTTGCTCTGATTCGCCACCAAGTTTCAAAGCGCTCTCTGCGGAACAATGAAGCATTGTACCATCGGGTGCAAACAAAGAACTCGGAGCTACAGAAAACTCGTACTGGCCAATCACTTCCTTTATATTTATTTCAGGTCTGCTCTTGCATACAGCCATCAGCCTTGCAAACAGTGATCTGTCCTCCTTTAACTCGATGACTTTATCTTTGACCGCCGCCTGGTTAGCTCAGTCGGGAGAGCGCCGGTCTACTGAGCGGGAGGTCGCGGGTTCAAACCCCGGCCGGACCAACACTCAGGGTCTTTAAATAACCGAGGAGAAAGTGCTGCCTTTGTAATAATATCTGCAAACGGCTAGACTTTCTAGTCTTCTCGGATAAGGATGATAAACCGTAGGCCCCGTCTCACAAGCCCTTGTACATGTATTAAATCTGTGGGACGTTAAAGAACCCACACACTCTTCGTAAAGAGTAGGGCACGTAGTGCCCGGTGTAGTGGCCTATCTCACTTTCACACTCATGTATGGGGGCATCATTACTCATTCCTTCACTACTTGTAAACTGCACCTTAAGCAGTCTGGCAAAGTCCCCCAACCAGTGTTGTAAATTATCCCTGAAAAGCCCTGAGGGGAGTGGATAATAAGATATTTACAATTTACAATTTACAAAGTTTAAGCACCTTTTCGCTATCTTTCCATGTAAGTAGTTTGCGTCTCTTCATCGGTGACCAGAGGTTCACTTTGTTCGTCTTGATTCTATCGGTAACGAGGGTTTCGAAAAGTTTTTTTCCTATTTCACCTCGCTCACAAATATCATTTTTCACTTTTTCAGGCATAATCACTTTGGTTACCAAGTTGATCAATTCGTTACCGTCTTCTTTGAATGGATCAGTAAAATTCCGTAGGGTGGTCAGCAATTGGTCAAACCATCTCGGCTTGGTAAACAGGTATCATGCGAGCATAATTTAACCTGTCGTGGGAGAAAAAGTACTTAGTGAACAACTCCACACTAGTCAGGTGTAGCTCCCAATCTCCAGTGCGAACTGACTTAATGAAAGCCATCATCTCGACGACCATGCGCATATAATCTCGCATTACCCTGAACATAGGATTTGTAGCGTGTCTGTCATTGGAACGCTTCCATGTTCTTTAGGATACCTAAGGACTCTATAGTCTCTAGCATCTTAGCACTTGCTTTGTTCACTCTGATCTTTTCTCCGTCTGCACATGCGTCACTTAACTCTATCGCTACTTGCTCTAGTCTCTGATATGATTCAGCGTCCCCCCTCGAACAAGCCTTCTTGGTGCATAATAAATAAATCATGTAGGGTAATTAAATGTGCGCTCTCCCCTATCTTTACATGATTGCCGTCTATGATCTGCCTAACTGTTGAGGGACCATACAACCCGGACTCAGATCAGCATAAGTCAATTCCGCTGTTGTCAATGAAAGCGCTGATCGTTCTCAGTTGTGCCATAACTATGTGAAGCTCGCCTGGCCGTAGGATCAGATGATCTAGATCTCTTTATTGCATTTGCAATTTCTTTGCCGGCTGGTAGAGTCCCATATCAAGTGATATTACAGTCTTCCTATCGGGTCCAACAACCTTCGTATTGATAGACGATCACACACTCCTTTTCCACCTTGTGGATCTGAAAAGTCATTTCGTATAACAGACACCCAAGCCACGTTACCAGCAAGGTTAGTTGACACGACTGTGCTGCCACTGTGATAGCAGCCGGCATTATCTTGCTTGAAATAAGCTCTATGAAGCTCCGGTTTTTCTCTTAAGGGTGCTCAGACAGTCTCTCATTATGGACGCTACAGCTGCACTGTCTTGCGAGCAACTTTGAAAAACGTGAACAAAAGTCTCAGACTCAAAACTTCCAGACTCCTAGGACCTTCTTATGGCTACAGTGATATGCCATGGCAAACCACGCTTTGCAAACCAGTCGGACTGTGCCTCTCGATATTTCCGCGGCATATATTTCATAGCCCAGTCTTGAACCAATAATACTGATTGGTGGTCGAGACTTTCAAGCACAGAATGTTTTGCCTCGGCTTGGTGAACAGAACAAAGCTGATGGGCCTTCCAGCTTAAGATATCCTCTTTTGCTTGACGAAAAACATGAAGCATTTCAGCCCTATCGTCCTCCGAAAGTTGTTCACTAGAACACTTTCGCTCTAGTGTACTCAAAAGGGTTTGCAATTGAGAGCAGTGTGGACAAGAATCATTGTGCACATGGTTCCAGGTACGTCGGTATTCTTCGTTGGTTGGATCACTCAGGGCGTAAATTCGACAATGGTCTGCAACAAATGAGGCCTCAACTGAATGCACCTGTTAAAAACAAAGCACGCACAACCGTCAGTTTGTCTCAGCTCGGCGCGCCCATTGCCTTTTAACCCAGTCATAAACTAAACTTTTTATTGTAGTTCTATTTTACTGCAAGGCTAGTTTTAGCAAAAACCCTTGAATGTAGACGTCCACTCAGCGCGACTGGTTCTTTCTTGCCGGACCTCTAATGCAGAGATGCTAATGCCATACGTCACTTGATCTGAGAATTAAAAAAGAAACTGAATGCCAGTCTGGCAAAACTGCAAAGGGCTAACATTTCGGCTAACGAAATTACCATCTTGAGGGCCAACAAGAGAAAATGGTGAAGGAGAATACTATAACGGCTCCAAGAAATTGAATTTAAATCAACATGTTCGGTTAATGGTCGATAAACTAAAAATGAGAACAAAAGGTAGCATGATGGATATTATTACGTAAATAATTTTAGAATAAAGTGATACAGCTCAACATTCGTCCTTGCGTTTTAAACCATGCAAGAGTTTTCCCTGTATCTATGAGGTAAGCTTCTCTGGTTTACGGGAACTATTTTTTGGATTGCATGATATGTACTCATAGTATAGTAAGGTCGAAGTGTAAGATCAGGCATGCAGTTACTCATGAAAAAGCCCTTATATTTTCGTTGAATTCAAGGGACAATGCCTCGGGCTTCAGCGTCCGTATAGTATTTGCTAAGGCTTGACTGTTTCTGTTGTAATTTCGGACTAATGAGGGTTATGAGACCGATCTTGCTGCTTGACTATGGATTTCACGTTGACGTAATATGAATTTTTCGCGGAACTTGAGTATACATGCAATAAGTTTTTTCATTCATTTGTACGAAATGTCAGTTTACCTTATAATCGCCCTTTAGATATTGCTTTGTTGATCGCAATAGTTCCTTAATACTGCCTCCCCATTGGAGGCTCGCCATACTCAACGAGCTTGTCGACAAGCTTTGCCAAGTCACCGAATGCTTGGGACCCCTGTGCTGAAAAGTTGTCAAGACCCTGAAGAGACTTCCGCGTCGAAGCTGAACATACATTCAAGATCCTATGTAGCGTTCTCCTGCTCAGGCATGTGAAGCTGGTCTCAGAACTACCGTGGCCCTTATAGGACATCAACAATATTTCTTTTTTCAGTTGAAATTTTCATCTTAATGTTTGTCACAAAATGTGAGTTGTTAAGTCTTTTCAAATAAACAACGGATTTTTTTCTGCAAAAATCCGAGTTGTTAATTTTTCAATTACACAACTCGGATTTTTACCGCAAAAATCCGAGCTGTGCAATCTCTAAAGTACACAACTCGGATTTCTAACGCAAAAATCCGAATTGTTAATTTTTCAATTAAACAACTCAGATTTTACCGCAATAATCAGAGTTGTTTAATCTCTGAAATACACAACTGGGATTTATAACGCACAAATCCGAGTTGTTGATTTGTCATTTAAACAACTCGGATTTTTACCGCAAAAATCCGAGTTGTTTAATCTCCAAAATACATAACTCGGATTTATAAGCAAAAATCCGAGTTATTGATTGTCAATTAAACAACTCGGATTTTTGCGTTATAAATCCGAGTTGTGTATTTTAAAGATTAAACAACTCGTATTTTTGCGGTAAGAATTCGAGTTGTTTAATTGACAAATTAACAACTCGGATTTTTGCGTTATAAATCCGAGTTGTGTATTTTGGAGATTAAACAACTCGATAAAAATCTGACTTGTGTATTTTGAAATTAGACAACTCGGATTTCTAACGCAAATATCTGAGTTGTAGTGTTAAATGATTACACAATACCAATTTCGTAACAAACAAATGAGATAAAAATTTCAATCGGAAAAAAAATTGTTGATGTCCTGTATGGGCCACTGTACAGAACAGCATTGCTGGTATTGCTGGACGATTCTCTCAGGAATCATCGTTCAAATAACATATGGAGTTGTTATTTCCTCTCCAGTTGACAATTTTATAATCTTGTCACCGAAAGGAACATCCTGGATGATGTGAGGACTGGTAATGAAGGAGATGAAATGCTCAAACTTTGCATGGTGTACTCTCAATCTGTTATTAATGTTAACAGAAATTGGAGCACCCCTCCCATGTAAAGGCCGATGTCGCCTTGCTATATTGTAACGATATCTTGTGATTGTTGGTAGGATAGGATAGGATAGGATAGGATAGGATAAGTGCTTTATTATTAACAGAGCGCCTACAGACACGTGTGTTTACAACGATAACAAAGATTTTCGCGCAATAATTACAGAGGTGTACATTTGTAAAACTTATACAACTATTAAACAAGGTTATATTTAACGCGTCTATCTCTTTCGCGGAAGCGATCATATACGTATTTAGCCACATTTTTTTGCGTTTTCTCTCCTTGCTTCATACTTAACAACGTTGCAAAGGCAGAGCTTGGAGTCATAGAGTCAAGAATAAGATTAGTTTCCTTTTTTAGCGTATTGATTAGCTCTCTCCTAGGATCCCTATGGGCTATGCAATTCATCAAAAAATGCTCCTCGTCTTCTATTCCAGTTTTACATAATGGACAGATTCTTTGGTCTGGTGGTTGATAGGGTTTAACGTATCGTCCAGTTTCAATTGCTAGTTTGTGGTTGCTCAATCTTAGCTTTGTGATTGCTACTCTGTGATTGATGTTTCTTACATTTGTGAGGTAATTTTCGTAGTCATGGGTAGGTTTAAATTTCCTAAAAGTTCTTAGTTTGTTTTTTTGATGCGGGTCCTTTCGTTCATCATTGTGTATTTCGCTAATCCATGTTTGCTGTTCTATATGTCTAAGAGTCTCTGTCGTATATAGTTCATGATTTCGGGGGTGTTCGTTTTTGCTGACCATATGTCGCCGAGACCTGCGAGATTTAATAGTCGTTTTAATTTGCTTGACCAAAGTTCCTTTTTATCTTGACCAATTTGGTCTGTAAATGCTATTCCAGAGAGTTTATTTTGGTGATCCGGCTCACAAAATTTCAGCCAATATTTAATGGCTCTGCACTTTGTCTTCGTTCGCATTGGGAAACAGTCTACCTCCGATCTGCGCGCATTTGAGCTACGGAATTTGTTAACTCCCAATAGCCACCTAATGAACTTTGTTTGAACAAACTCAATTGGATCATTTTCTAGCTTTCCGTCGTGATCGACCCCCCAGACCTCGCTTCCGTAGGTGAGTATTGGGGAAATAAATTTAAATTTTCATTGTGAGCTCTATATCGTCTCTGAAATGGTCGCCCATTTCCTTCCTGAGTTTGTACAAAGCTTTAAGGGCAACCTTCTTTATTTCCTGTTTAGCGTACGTGAAGGTCCCATAAGAATTAAATTGTAGGCCAAGATATTTGTAATTGCTAACATTGTCAAGTTTACTGCCTCTATAGTATAATACGTGCTTATTCATGGTTCTCCCGCAGTTATTAAAAATTAACACCTTAGTTTTATTAAGGTTAACCGACAAGTCGTTTTCTTTGCAGTATTCACTGAGGGAATCCAAATAATCCTGCAGTCCGTTTTTTGATTTGGAGAATATGACCAAGTCATCCGCGTAGAGCATACAACTTAACGGTAACTCGTTTAGTTCTACGTCATTTAGGTTCTTGGCCTTAAGTTCCTCTGAAAGTTCACTGAGATAAAGGTTAAAAAGGGTTGGCGAGAGCATGCAACCTTGTTTTACACCTGTATGGCATCGAAAGGCAGGTGTTAGCATATTTTCTATTTTCACAGATGATTTATCATTGGAGTACATTGAATGTAAAATCCCACGGAAGCGCCCCGTTACTCCCGCTAGCTTCAATTTTTGAAACAGTTTCCCTCTGGGGACACTATCGAATGCTTTACTAAAGTCAACAAAGCAGGTGAATAAAAGGTTATTTGATTTCTTGGGTTTAGATTTAACATATTTGTCTATTAGTGCTTTTAAAATGAAGATACTGTCCTGTGTACCATGTTTTTTTCGGATAGTCACAAAGCCTGCTATTCATTATTGAGGTAAAAATATTTCCCATGGCTGATAAGAGAGTAATTCCTCTATAATTCTGTGGGTTGGACGGATCATCTTTTTTGAAGATTGGTATAATCAGGCCATGACTCCACAGGGTAGGGTACCTACCACTGGTTACGATTTTATTGAAAAGGATTGTGAGAGGCCCTTTTGAGGCCTCTTTGCCATGTTTGAGCAGCTCGCATAAAATGTTATCTACTCCCGGGGCCTTTCCAGTTTTTAAGAGGTCGATAGCAGTTACCGTTTCCTGTTTAGATATTTCATAATCTAGGGGCCTCAAGGCCTCTGATCTTGTTAGTATGTACTCTTCGTTTTGCTGTTTTCGTGCGTTTAACTTTTTAACGTAACTGTAAAACTTCTCTAAGTCCTCAGATGTGTTTTTTTGCATATTTTTGGATTTGCCCAGGTTGAATAATTTCCTAAGTTACTGAGATCAATGCATTTAATTATCCGATTATAATGTTGGCGTCTCTTTTTTCTGCACAGGTGTTTGAAAGCCTTTTTTTTCTTGTGTAGTCTTAAATTCAATTCCTCCACGTTCGGGTTTCGTGAGATATGCCTACCTAATGATTTAAGATTTGATTGAGACGTAGCTCACCAACGGTACGCTCTGGGGTAGTTTCTCTTTTTCAATGCTGCATTGCTCGTCGAACCATGGTTTTTCACTATGCTTCCTCGTGTTGTTATTGAATCTCAAGCCTGCTTGTTTGCATACGTCAATTGAGTTTTGTGTGAATAGATCAGTCATTGTGTCCACGTTATTGTTATTCAGTACTGTGTTTAGCCTGTTTTTTGTTTCTATACTTCCTAAGAGTCGGCTTAATTCGTATTTCGCATTATCATCCCAGACTAATTTCTTAAATTCGCCTAGCGTGATCTCGTCTGATCTTTTTTCGGAGCACTTTTTTTTGTGTTTTAGCATTAATGCGAATGAAAGGGAACAATGGTCCGATAGGTGGGGTTCCAGATCGTTGACAATAAAGTAATTAACATATCTGAGAATTCTACTGGAAATGATAACATAATCTACCACACTGCTCCCATTGTATTTGAAGCATATTTTTTTCCCTGTAAGATCACCTACCACTCTGCCGTTCAGGATCCTAAGACTGAGAGCTGTGCGAAGATCAATCAGAATCCTCCCTCTGCTGTTAGTTGTATTTTCGTCTTGTGAATAGCGATAATTTTCTGTATCTAATTCATAGTCTTCAGGGATTTCAAGAAATTGATTATCGTCGTCAACTCGTTAAGAGAGAGTTTGTCTGCCATTAACGACAGTATCTGCCTGCGGGTACTCCAGTGCTGGGCATTTAAGTAGCTTTCGGCCTAATGCTTCAAGAACTTCTAACTCTTTTTATCTTTTTTCGAGAACCTGTTCGTCGGGTTCCTTACCAACGCCAAGCATATGGCAACTGCTTAATTCTGTCAACAATTCACCTGAAGCTTCTGGTGCAATGACGTCTAACACTGCTGAAATTGACTGTTCTGCCTTTCGTAAATAACGGCGTTTCGTGCGTTCACTGGCTTTTTCCCACGAAATTGACAAAACAGTGCGTACCGGACTGACATCACGAAGTTTCAAAAAACGATTCAGCTGTTGTTGAGGCCCCTGTACATAAGTAGAGGGGCCTGGGCTTTCTTCACTCTCGTCAGAATCTTCTGGAGGTAGGTAGAGACTCTGGCGCTTGGACGTAACGACTGCTGCTTGAGTTTTATCTTGCTCGCCTAAAGTTATAGGATCAGCTGGAAGAGATTTGATTTCAGTCACATTGCTGGAGGATGCAGTTTCATCGCCCTAGTAAACAAAGAAGTGTAATCAAGCAAATATAATTATACAAAAATTAATAGTAATAATAATAGTTAAAATGATTCTTATTCGTAGCCACCTTAACACAAAAGACTACTAAAGACTCTTACCAAGTTAAATTTTCTCAAACAATCTGTCATACTTTCAACCTCTTTTGCAACGCAACACAACTTGGAGCTTGCCCTCCAGCCGATTCCAAGACTTGAACGATGATATGGGCAAATGGTCATTTGGGAAAAAAGAGCAGGTTTCTCGAAAATCCCACATGTTGCAAATATCAAATCAACTTCCGTTTCTACCCCGGCGAACTGAAAAAATTGCAAGTTATTTTTTATGTCTTTGTTGCACAAGAATAAAGGTAGTGCAAGCGATGAGCGATTTCTGCTCCTTTCTTCCTCGCTTCAAACTTTACCAGCTATCTCAAAGAAGGAACAACACATGTTCTTGCTGCAGTATTGAAATCGACAATTTAGTGATAGTAGAGACTGTACGCGTTCGCTTGATAATTTAATTTTATTGAGTAGCTAAAAGAACGATTCCCACGGTGAAAAATTAAATCTGGTCAACTTCGTTACAATACTTTTTTTGACTACGAATGGAACTCTGACTTTTGCTATAAACCGACGGATGTAGAACAGGATCTTAATTTTTGTAGAGTTTTTTGTGGCTGCCTTTTGTTTTATTCCACCGTCCAACAAAAAAACAGTTCCCGCGAAAAGTAAGTGTATGTGGTAAACAGCTAATTAAAAGTCAATAAGGATACCAAACGAATATTACACATATTTCATTTTAAGCTTTCGACTGTGTAATATACTAATCAAACTGCATGACTCGACACTAAGCAGCACACATCATGGCGGGTTCCAACGACAACGTTATTTCTAATAGCATTGTGGGTAATGACAGCTTTCTCAGAGGGTACTCAAGATATTACACTACGTCTCCCCATACGAGAGATACAAACAACAACGGTACAGAAACATAAACAGCAGCAAACGCTACAGATTAAGTTAGTCAACTGGTTTTCTATTTCTCAACGATCTCCTCAAAATAACTGGCGATGATTCTTTACAAGGACTAGGTTCTGATTCCTCATTGGTAGGTTGCGATACATCATTAGAAACTAATTCAGTGTCCAGAACAGGAACAGACTTGTCACATAACTCAGGAACTGATATCTTAATTTCACTAGCTTCATTTTGCCCTTTATCATGAGCCCTAATTAAATGATCAGCATGAACGTATCTAGTCTTGTGTCCAGTTTTCGCTTATTAAGTTCTAGGTCCACACACCTTAACTACCCTTCCCAGGATCCACCTCACGATATTGCCTTTGGCTTGAGTGTTCCTTACCCGAACTAAGTTATTTTCTGAAAACTGCCTATCCTTATGCTTTTTAAATCCTTATATTGCTTCTGTTTTCTCTGTTTATTCTCAATCTCTTGGGCTAGGTCAGGTTTCACAAGACTTAAGCGAGTACGCAGACGGCGTTTCATTAACAACTCAGCAGGCGTTGCATCCGTGGTGCTGTGTGGAGTTGTGCCGTATCTCAGGAGAAAATCAGCTAGTCTATGTTCCATGGGCCTTGCCCTATTGCCTTTCAAAACCTGTTTACACTAAAGCGTCCTTCACCACCCTGACCGATCTTTCGGCCGCCCCATTTGATTGAGGGTGACAGGGTGGCACTAGGGTATGTCTGATCCCATTTTTACTCATAAATTCGGCAAATTCGTTGGAAGTAAACTATGGTCCATTATCCGATACCACTTCCTCCGGCAAGCCGTGTTGGGCAAATATCAGGCGGTGTTGGACACGGTCCACGTGACCAATTTTGTCCAATCACGTCATTGCAGATGGCGGACTGATTCTTTCACCTTTGTGCGGGTAGTGTCTGCGATTTCCTTCGATTTTCGCCGTTTATCAAGTGATTTACGATAATTTTTTTGGAAAAGTTTGAGTACACAGATGTAGCAAGCTGCAGTTCTTAAAACAATATGATGTATGTTTGTTTTCTATTGATATTGTTCGTTGTAATTCTTCATGCGCATAATCCCTTTGTTTAGTTACGAGCCATTGTTTATGCTTTTCAGTCTACATCTTCTCTGTGTTCAACTACCCCTGACCTCCACTTTTAGCATAATCTATTAGTTTTGTTGTTCAAGAATCTGAAATGGTCGGCGGGCCCCAGCGGGCCCCGCCGTTTTACGGGTCAAAATGCCACTTGAAGTTTACCTACGTGCGTGAATCGTGACTCCATTCCGCGGTATCTTAAGTATTATAAATATACTCACGCTGTCACGATCGAACCAGCTTAGAATACTTTCGCTACATGATCAGCTCAGAATACTCTCTTTCATTTCCTCTTTATTTGTCTTTAAAAATATGATATGTTTTTGTAATATATAAGTCATCGAGGCGGCCCTTAGGCCCTCCTTTTTGAATAGTTCCTTGGCTTCTTCCTTCTGCCCTTGTCCGCAAAGAGTTAAACCTTCTGTGCGAGATTCTTCATGATTCCTAATAAATCATACAAAAAATAACGAACAGATAAAACTGAATTCATACGGAAAAAAATGACTAGAAAACCTCCGCTAACTTGCTGTTGTCCTCAACAACAACAAGTTAGCGGAGGAGGATTCCACATTTGCCTTGCCCTCCAGCTTCTGGAAAACCAGAATAGGTTGCACATTATTTTCGATGAGAAGATCAGTATCCTTCATGCACATGTCAATGTACCTGACAAAAAAATCTGAGGTGAGAAGAGCGCTAAAGAGAAGCTTACGTTCAAGTCAAGCACTTTATGCACATGTAAGAACGAAGTGTTGATACGTACCGCGTTGCTTCGATCCCCAAATTAATCTCTTCGACGCAGAAAATAACAGTTTTGTGAAGCCAGCAGTAAACGTCGATTGCGGCCACCTTTCCGGACAAAGATCTCAAATGAAAATCGCATATTATGTCCTTTAAGAGCGGAAGAAGACCTGTAATGCCCATACCACACTATTTCTCCCGGTATTTTTATGACGTAACGAGAGATGTGAACAAAGCGAAGGTCAAAGCGAACTTTGAACAGAAACTGTCCTCGATGGCTTCCTTGCTAAACTTGTGGTACCCTAGGAACTTAACTTTACATGGTCGAAATGTCATTTTAAAAGCATTAGCCCTCTCCAAACTTATTTATAACACTGCTGTCCTCACTGTCACCCCCACATTTATTCAAAAAGTTAATAAAGCTATTACTCAATTCGTCTGGCCCTAAAGAAAAAGGTGGTCTCTCATTGCCTGATTTTGACATAATTAACAATGCTCTCAAAGCAACTTGGATCAGAAGACTTGACAGCTGTCATCCCACCGCGAGTTGGACTCACATTCCTGTTTCCCTGCTAGAGCGAGTTGGTGGTCTCTTTCTCCTTAAATGTAACTTTGAACTTAAACATCTTAACATCCACATTCCATTGATCTTTTACGAGAAAGCCTTGCTGGCCTGGCAATCCATAAATTCGTTCACTCCCTCCTCAAAAGAAGAAATACTGAATGAAATCTTATGGAACAACCGCTTTATTAGGATCAACAATTATTCAGTATACTATAAAGCATGGCATGTAGCGGGTGTTGAAAAAATTGGAGATCTCTTCAACGGCAATACCTTTCTATCTCACCAAGAC